>JAWWTY010021961.1:0-25422 GCA_035222235.1 Margarornis squamiger | reverse complement strand
CTGGTTTGGAAAATATATGTCTCTTCCAGAAACATGACCCCCCCCCCCACACCCTTCATTTTCATATTATACATCTATGTAAATCTTTCTAGCTGAGTAGAGGCTTAGATCTAAAGCTACATAGTAGAGTGAAAATCCAGGTTTATAGGACCTGAAAAGCACTTTTCTCTGGTTTTCTGACAGCAGTTGGAAGCAGTGAACAATTGTAACAGAGACTGTGGTGACAATCTGTCACGTTGATCAACTCTGGAGAATTATTTTGACACCAAACTTACTTTTCTCTCTTATAAAATTCACTGTATAAAAGGCAAGTCCTCACACTTCATTACAAAGCTGAAATCTTTGTTGTATTTCCATGAAGATGAAGTAGACCAAAAATCAACAAATGCCAATGAGGAATATGAGCAGTTTACCACTCATGAGTAGTGTTTTCCAAACTTACAGAAGATGGATAGTGCTTTTTGCCAACATGAGATGTTGCTCCCACTATTCTGTTCTATTCCTACTCAGAGCTGCTTCTCTTTGAGTGCCAGCTGGAATGATTCCCACCCAGGTAAAGTTGATATCTGTGTAACCTGACAAGAAGCATTAGAAAATTTCAGAATTCAAGACAAGTGCACTGTTTCTAGAGGCTTAGAATGTGGCAATACCAACACACTGTAATTTCTCCACACAATATTAAAGAAAGATGAAATGAGGTTGTGACTTGAACACTAAAATCCTGGGTTGTGACTACTAGAGATTTTATTCACTGGTTAACAGAGTTTCAGCTGAAAGAAATTATATGCTTTTGTGGTACAAAGAATGGGGTGAAGAATTTCAGACAGATAGCCCTGTGTTGAACACAGTAGCTTGGTCTTAGCTATAGCATATGCTATAGAAGGATGAGCAGCTTTGATTTGAAGGCAATGAGATAGAGAATCAGCTGCTTTCCCTCATAATATGTTTCAAAGGTTAATCACCAATTCATAGTTGAACATCCTGAAAAATGACTGTGTGTTGATTCATCTATTTCTGTCTGTACCAAAGCATCAGCTATTCCAAGGTTTAGGTGACCTTGTAAAATATCTAAACCACAATTTTTATTTGATAATTGCATCAGTTTCACCTTTGCCATCTCCACAAACAATAAGAGACAAAAAGAAAAAGAAAAAAAAGAACATTTCTACAGTATATACTGTGGATTGTAAGGAAGTGCTAAAAATCTTTATTTCAAGTTTGAGGTTTTTTCTTAAAATGTATTCTGACACTGACATTCTGGTCCACTAAGACTGTGAACTTTGAATCCTTTTCTTCACATGTATAAGTTTGTCCAGGGAACTGGAGTCTGAGTCACATTGTGATCCCTCACCTTTCTGGGGAAATGAGAATGGAAAAGATGAAAAGAAGTTGTATCATACTAAGACAAATACTCCTGTTTCCCTGACAAAGAGAGAATTTCCTCCAAAGTGAAGTGACTTAGGTGTGGATTCTTGCTCCTTACTTGTATGGGTAATCCATGCTGGGATATAGGAGAGATTTAACACTTGAAGACACAAGTTCAACTCACTCTCAAGATCTCTCTTACTCAGTGTCTCCTCAGTGCTAAACACAATGAACTCTGTAAGAATTATCAAAATTAAATATTTGTACTATTTAGAGCTCTGTTATGATTGTAAGGGCTGAATTAAAGGGACAGGGGCTGAAACATTTTAGTATTCCTAGTGTTTAGGGTGGTTTGAATCTTGTGAAAGATGTATTTTCTTTTGTCTCCTTGACTTACCCTGTTTTAGAAAACCTTGGGGCATTTTAAGATGTCTTCCCCTCTAGCTGGTTATACACTTACACAATGAAGAAAATTAAAATATGGCTTCATTTAATTTTAGAGTGAAGACTTGAGCTTCAGCTTCTGAAACTGAAGACTGACTTGAACAAGATATAGTACTGCAAAACAATATTCTACATGCAAGGCCAGTCATTATAATAAGTGGGAGCCAATATGAAACATGAGGAGTGGGGGTTTTAACAGCAGAGAAGTAAAAAGTCCCCCCACTTACGTGGCTAGATGATAGTATATTGAAATTCTGTTCATTAATGACTGCAGTACTTCTTAAAATGCTCAGCATAAACCTAACAAAACAACACACACACTGGAAAGTTGTGAGCTGCAGCTACTTGTGTTCTGAGCAAGGTTATCAGAGCACAGAGCCAAGACAGCCCTGCTGAGGGAAGAACAAGGATTAGATTTTCATCAAAGCAAACACTGAGATAGCTGAGCTGTAATTCTATAGTGGAACTGTTCTGGGCTAACCATGTGCACACATTGCTCTATAAGTGTTCCAGATGATTTTTCGCAAGCTGAACTGCAGCTTTTTGGGGGGATAGGAAGGGAGCTGTCCTAACATAACACTCAAGTAAAAAGAGAAGCACTGTGAATGGCTGGATGAGCCTACAATCCAGAGCTTGTAGCCAAAATAACAAAAAATGGCTGAAGCACAGTGATTTCCAGAAATACTCTTAGGATTCTTATTGTGATGTGTTCCAGTCTTAAAGCTTTGCCTGTTTGTTCTTCCTCCAGGCTGGCTGATTACCCTTCTTTATTATTAGGCTTTATTTGAGGTATATGCAGCTAACTAAAAGGTATGCAGTACTCAATAAGAGGAACTGGAGTAAAATAGTATTCCTTGAGATCATCTGACGTGGAAAAGAACTTGAACATGTTTTGTAAAGCTGCTCTACCATATGAGGCTGGTGTCCTACACCAGTGAAGTATGTTTTATTTTTTTGAGCTGAAGACCAGTCACTGATGTTATTGACATAGCTGTACCATTCAGTATATATATATTCAAAATCCATTCTGCCTGGGAAAGCATTTTGGTTTATATTCCCTTTGTTCTGCTCTATGTGAAGCAAAACTGCAATTAGGATCACTGCACGTAATGCATTGCAAAAGTGCCTGTCCTTCAAATGCAGGTTAGCTGAGGTTCCTGGAAATGGCACTGTCCAGAGCAGCTTGTAGGTCATACACTTGCCAAAATAGAAGATGCTTTTGTAAAACCCCAGACAATCGAGACAGGCATCACACAAATGGGCTTTGCTCACAGAGGCTTAGTTGCTTTTGTGTGGAAAAAGTAGGTTTAGATACAGAACATCACAGTGCAAAATTTCACTCAAACTGAACTACTATAATTTTGAATAACACAATCCTTTGGGGTCTTAAAATGGGCTAGAGCAACAAGGCTCATGAGACTTGTGCAAACAGAATGTGCAACCTTCAGAAAGTCACTACAGGTCACAAAAGCTCCTCTTCTCCCTGAGTTCCTCAGGTTTTACATCACCTGTTAGAAACCTCTCCCAGTCATTCTAGTTCAGTGCAGCAGAGGCTCTCCCACAGTGTGTGCACAAAGCACCTGGGATCACACTGCCCTTGAACCAGCAATAACAGCGTGAGTGCAAGCTGCTTCCCCAACCAGGGGGACTTCAGTTCTCTTGCAGGCACCCTTGTTTTAAATTATTTTTCTTCAGATTGTGCTGCTGGAGAAAAGAGCCTAAATAGAGTTTATGAATGCTTGGAATGAACATGTTAATCAGATTAATTGATACTGTGATAAAAGCCAGCTGTTTGGGGTGTGGATGCCCTGCTGTGCCCCCTACCAGCTGGGATCAGATGTGGTCAGTGCTGTCACACCTCCCTATTGACTGCTTGAGCAAAATCCTCTTTAGTCCCAGTGCATTCATTGCCACGAGGGAATGTGGATTACAAAGTAGCATTTGTCTGCAGAATAGGAATCAAATTCAGGATTTAATTATTCCCTTTTCTGCTCATTACTTCTCACTTGCTGAGAAGCAGGAGAATGCATGCATGCCATTTCCATAACCGAGCTGGCAGGCAGGTGTATGCTGAAGCCAATAGTGGGCTTCTGCAAATCTTTTGAGACCACGTGATCAAGTTTCTTCTGTCAGAAGAGCACAAAAACCTTCCATATTTTCAGGGAAAATACATTTGGGGCAGCTCGATCCACTGAGACCCACAGAGCTGCATTGTACTGAATAAAATAATGTAAATATTCCTGGAGGCATAAGTGTTATGCCAAGAAGCCTTATGGAAGAGCTGGGACTTTCACAGATGTGGTAGTACACTATTATGTAAATTACTACTTTGTTTGACAACTGAATGGTATTAAAACTGTCTGGAAGTTTATTTCTTGGAGCAGAGAGTTCCTAAGAGCTACATTCGACATCATTTAAATTACAATGGTGCTGTGTGGTATGTAAAATAACTATCTTTGTTCAGAAAGGTGTGTGCTCTTCTGCTCGCCTCTTCTCTCCCCGCAATTATTTCAAACCCAGGCAAGACCTTTTCCCATAAAATTCAGCGTTGAGCAGACAGGGGAGTATTACAGAATTTTTAAAAGAACTTGATAACAACACAAAGAGCCTTGGTGAAGAGCCGTGTGGCAGCCAGAGCTTTACCTGCCTCAGGAGGAAACTTCGAGCTGTGCTCCTGGAGAGGAATCGTATGGAGAAAGCATGTTAATGGATATGAACCTCAGCAGGAGGAGAGTGCTACAAGGCCAGGAGAGGGATCCTGGTCCTCATGCACCTGCTGGGAGAGCAAAAGGAGCTCCTGGGATCTTGGCATACTTAGTTTTTTCCTGCAGCAGGTCTCCAGCATGTAAGTCTGGAATAGCAAGATGAGAAGCAGACCCAAGGTATCCTGCTTGTCAGTGTCTTCCATGGGAGTGGAGACAACTTGTATACAGCTCAGGTGTTTTCCTATTCAGCATACTGGCATGAAAAATGAGTCACTCAATCACAGGACAGACCAGCCTCTTGTCTGCTCAGGAGGATATTTTTGCTTCCTAAATCATATTAAAGGACATTGAGGGTTGAGAACCAGTCACCTTCTCCCTTGGACCTTAGAAATCCTACAGTTCCTGGAGCCTCCAAAAATTTCCCGGCTCTACATTTTCCTCAGATGACATTAATCTACCTCTTACACAGAACTTGTGACAACCAGGGGCCAGCTGTAGGACCCTGGGACACTTCCTAGGCTAGGCTGGGTGGTGTAAGCCATTGGTATGTGCATAGGAGGAGAACAGAGCCTATGGCTTAGCTTTTGCTGTTCTGTTTCCCCTGAGCAAGCTCTGTCTCTGTAAAAGACCCCAGTGCTGGTGGTCAACTCTTTACCCAGGAAGATTCCAGTCTCTGTGGGCAGAGGGTTTGTGCCAGGTTACAGCTTCTGAGCTTTGTAGAAGGAGCATTATATTTTGTTTTCAGAACACCAGCGCTGGTATATGAGACACAGTTAAGGTTACCTCCAGCTGGGAGAGTATGACAGAGGCAATGGTAGTGACTAATGAGTGACCTGGAAATGCTGCCCTTGGACATTCAATACAGAAATGTGAGCTCTGACCTTGAGTACTCTGCACATAGAACATGGAGATGATGAGAGAAAGTTTAGAGGGAAGATTGGGGTGCACACATTAACTGCTGAAGGAAAATACACATCAGATTCATGATTCAGTATACTTATCCTTGCTGTGTAGAAAAAGATGGGTTCTTATCAAAATCTTCAAAGGCAAACACAAATGCAGCAATCTCCTGATTCTGAGTGACTGCCCAGACCCTGACAAGCTCCATGTGTTAGCAAACAGGAGGTTCAAAGCAATCTTCTGTTGCAACTCAGAGGCAAAGAGCAAGATCCTTCCCTGTTCCCATGGGTGCCTTTGCAGTCATCTTGTTGGCCCATAGCTTGATTTTCCTGCTCTCTCTACAGAGAAAGCAGCAAAGTAAGAATGTGTGGCATCTGTAAAAGCCTCGAGCCGCAGATGTGAATAAAGCTTGATGTGAGGAAGGTGGGTTTTCTCAGGAGCCCAGTTTCAGTGCTCCTGTGGGAACCACTGAGCTTGGTTCTTGGTTCCTTCCCACCTGAGAAGTTATGTGACTTGCAGGTTCAAAAGGGGAAACTTAGCAGCCATTTTCTTGAAAATAGCTTTATTTAGACCTCATATCGTTTGCTGAGTGCCCCAGAAGCATAAAACCATGCAACCAGGGACTGAATGAAATATGCAGCCTTTCCATTCTCCTGCAGATTTTCCTGCCTGCCTGGCATATGGAAGCACTAGATATGCTTGCCAATAAAGAACTCCCCTGGAAGAAATCATTTAACAAGGGATGAAAATGTGATAAATGTTTTATAATCAATGTCCCATAAGCAAAAGTGAGTTTGAGGCTGCTCTTATCTGAGTGGGAACTGGCTGGAAGTTTTAATATTCACTTGGCACTGGATTTTTCTGGGTTTGATGTGAACAGACTTCTTCTGGTAGGCTCATTTTTACAGGCATTCATCTCTGCTGCAGCTGTTCCTGCTATAATTTATACAGATGCTATTACTCACAAGCAGTCTTGTCCCCAGTACTTTTGATGTTAAAATCTTTTTGTTGTTGTTGTATTCCAAATCAAAGGATCTACTTCTGCAAAGTATAGGTAATTCATGCAGTTCCACTTATCTGCATGCTGATGCTAAGGAGGCTCATCTAATTAAAAAGCTGTTATCGAAAGTCTCTTCACCCCACAGAGAGCAGATAAAGTTGGTTTACCAGCTTCATTTCTAAACTGCAGGCTAATGAATATAATTTTACTGATGAGGGATTTCTGTATGATTCCCCATATGAACTGCATGTATAATCTAATGGAGGACTAGCTGAGCTTGCACTGACAGTCAAGTCATTTTTCATACTGGGGCAAGCCAATATCTTTAAAAAATCAAATTGTTACTCTCTATTAATTACTGCAATGTATTTATCTGAAACAAAATAATTGGAGTGACAGTGCTTATTAACAGCCAGGCACTTGTAAGTGTGGTGGAAAGATCATAAATGGGAATTGTGAGGAACACTAATGAGAGACAGGGGGATATTCAGTTTTGTGCAGCAAGGATGTTCAGTGTGCAGATGCCAACACCTGTCAGCAGCCATGGCACTGGATCAGCTCACAGTGCATCTCTGGAGGTCTCATGCCAGGGATATACTAAGGAGGCTACCACAGCGCAGACTAAATTTACCTTCTCACCCAGGGATTCTCAAGGCAGGACCAATCAAGGCATTTTCCTGCTTAGAGAAAACAGAAGATTTTAAGTAGCCATGCAGTAACTGATGAGGGATGTGTGTGCCAGTCTGTGTGCAGAGTTGGGCACGTATTTGGAGATGAGTTGCATTTGTTGCACATGGGAATGTGGCAGCCTTTTTGCCCTGACCTTTGGGGAAGGATCAGGCTGCTTTTATGTAATGGCAATTACATGAAAACTTGGCTTGGGATGTTACATGAACCAAAACAGCAGACCTTATTTTTATTAAAAGGAACTCGAGGCTTGTAGAAAGATGTTTTCCTCCAAATGCTGGGAAGATCAGAACTCTCTGCCAGGTCTACCAACCTCACTGTCATTTTAGGAGAGACTTTTGTTTTGGAAAAAGTGTTAAAATTTGAGGGGGGGAAAATGACCAAAATGTTTCCCAATCTTGCAGTGCATAACAATTTTCCTGGTGCTTCATTATTTGAACAAAAATTCACCTAAATCTAATCATCTAAACCACCTCCTCTACTTTCTAATCAGAAAACCAGCATGGTCATGAGCCCTTAATCTGCTCCTTATTTGCTTCCCCCAGCTAATGTCCATAGAAATTGTTACTGCTGCTGAAAAGTTACGAGATTTGTCTGAGCCAGGGTTTGTTCTCTTACTACAGCTGTTAAATATCTGGGATGAAGGGAGAAAAAAATTGTTCTATCTCTCAGCAGTTAAATGCTGCCCTGCATGGCCATTCAGTCAGGTCACAGAGACCAGAGTAAGTTTTCAAAAACCAGATGGTTACAAACCTCTGTAAAATCTGCATGTGTTCAAATGTCAATGGCAGCACCATTTTGAAACGTCAAGTTAATTAATACATGTGATTCTGTAGGAAATGAAATGCAGGAAGCATTCCCTTATATCTTGCTCCTGACTGGATGGCTGGAACTACAGTGATTAGCTTGGATCAGGAATGTCATTTTTCATTTCTAGCAGGTCTTGTTTAACCAGACAGGTTCTTAAATTACTGTTCATTGTCTGCTCTGTAGTGAAGCAAACCTTTCAATGCTGTTTTTTCATACATGGAAACAGGAATTCAGAGGGTGGCTGACACGTACTTTGCAAAGGCACGTGCTGGGCAAAGCTCTTGCAGGCTGAGTAGCTGCATCAAAGGATTGCTGTCTGGTAACAGGGGGCTGCTGTTTGTCTTTCCAACTGATCTCAGCAGAAAGGAGAACACGAAAAACATTCCACTGTTTAACAGGCTTCAGAGATGTTTGTGGTTCTGTTTTGAACCATTGCTTGAGTCCATGGATAGTTTGTGACTGGGTAAAGAGGGCAGAAGTCACTAATATTCACCATATGCTCTTGGTAAAATCTCATGGGGTTTGGTTTTATGTTTTTCCTAGAATCTGGCTCATTAAGCTGTTAATGACTAATGAAGGATATTTTTCAGGGACCCACAATTATCAGGGAACAAATCCAACAAGATGGGGAAAGAATGTAATAAGTCCTATTCTAAAGCCAGGATAATTCCTGGGCCTTAATGGAGTTGCCTTTTCCCAAAAAGTAATTCTTAAATTTCCATTTTGGTAGAACTCAGAACTATCCAAATGTCCAGGTGTACCCAGCTTTAGGCACATGGGATTTTCATGGGACTTTATTGAGATGTGGGCTGGTCTCCATGAAAAAAATATTGCTCTTCCTCTCTTTTCAATGTGAATAAATCCTTTATACATACATTTCCTTGTACATACTTTTTATTAATTCTCTTTCCTTGATCCTTATGTTCTTTGTATCCTGTGAATAGTTTGTAGACCGTGTATGATTTTCTTCACCATCCCTGGTGTAAACTCTGCTCTGTAGTTCATACATTTAGAACTTTTTAATCTGTGTGCAAAAAATATCCCCTTATGTTCCGTGCAGGCAAGGTTGGGCTCTTTATTATTATTAAAATCTAACATAATTCTCATTAAAATTTTAAAATCTGCTAATGCAGATGACTAATGCGTGACAGATTTTCATCAAATATGCTTTATTCGTTTACAGATGTTTAAAGGGATGATGTGCTAAGAGCACTGAACTGATTCATCCAGTGCTAAGCCCTCTGACAACAATGTGAATGTATAATTCTTGTGGTGAGAACTCAGCAGAAAATTGTTGCCTTTAATATCTGGTCCCTGGCATCAGTGGGGTTTAAGAAATAGGAAACTGACATATTTTTTCACCACCTACATTTTTAAACAGCAAACATTTTTAAAACACTTGCTGAAATATTTAAGCCAGGCAAATAACAAGTAGATGATGCTTGACAGGGAGAATATATGCCCTGATTTATTGAAGAAAAGGGAATTTAAGAACTTAGTGTGAAGAACATTCTAGTTAAACTGACTGGAGATGATTCTCTAATTGAATTGTTCATAGTAGGTTATTGAATTTGAGAATCTTTAAAGGAGTTCCAGCCCAAGGTTGTAATCTGAGCCATCTCACCCTTGTGAATGTCATTCACTAGCAGAGATTAGTCTAGAAAGGTTTACAGAGCTGTCAGCAAGTTCACCCAAAATCAGCTGCTTGGCATGAATGGATTAAGAAGGCACTTTAATGTGCTAACGCTGCAACCTGCCATCTCCTTCATTTTCTCCTGGCAGTGGGAGAGAGAAGTCAGGTTTCAGGCTAGTGGACTGTCAGACTCACAGTTCTCTATCAAAAAGGAGTTCAGAACCTGTGTTTCTGATTTAAAGCTCTTGATCCACATCTCTTTTCCCCCTCCCTTTTCCTTTTTCTACAAGAAAGAACCATCTGAAGGGCATCCAAAAAGGATAAGGAAGGAAAGAGAGAAGTAGCAGATGTACAACTCTTATAAACAGTCACTCTTTCTTGGCATTTATGGGCTGCATCATTTTAACAGCTGGATATATATTCCTTTATTTGCAGTTGATCTCTTAAAGTGGCACTTGTTCAGTGACTTTTATGACCCTCAGATTTCAGACTTGTATATGTATTTTGGACAAAAGGCAGAAACAAATAAGCTACATCAGTTCTCCTCAGAAGTCCCCGAATTTCCTAACTCTGCATTTCAGAGCAATAATTCCAAGGTTTTGTTGGTGGAAGATGTTATGGCTCTTCCAAAAACATTGTGAGAGGAGCAGGTTACACTGATTTCCATTCTGGTTTCTTCTCCCATACAGACTAAACTGAGAGATACACTGGGGCTTTTCCTGCCAGCAGTAGAGCTACTAATGAAGCTGTTTTCATTTCACCTTGCAACCCCAGTGCACAGGGCATTGTAATTCATTGCATTTGTGGCAGGGACTGGAAACCAGGGAGAGACACAAATCTGAAATGCTTTGCAGACTTAATTTGCCTTTTCTATTTCTCTTTGTGTCTGGGAAGAGGTAGCAGATGCTAGTCTAAGATAACCAAGTGTACTGTATTCTCCTGGGAAGGAAAGGTGTATCTGTTAGGAGCCCTAAGGAGCAGTTGGATGGTTGG
Organism: Margarornis squamiger; assembly: GCA_035222235.1. NCBI lineage: Eukaryota > Metazoa > Chordata > Aves > Passeriformes > Furnariidae > Margarornis > Margarornis squamiger. The sequence goes on along the minus strand of JAWWTY010021961.1, from coordinate 14,885 downwards.
CTCCAAGCAACACTGGAGCAGTTAGGTTTAGCCTACTCTTTACTGTTTAGCATCACATTGCAGCTGATGAGGTTTTAGTGAATTTGGGACTAATCCAGCAAAATTCATGTTTGTTCTTTATGCTGCAATGTCAAGCTGTGCTTGGAGCAGGTTGTAAGGCTGGTGACAAGTTAATGATACTCCAGGATCTAATCACAGAGCAGTTCAGATGAACTGTGGAAGAACTGAAAGACAAAGGAAATTTTACTTCAATGATTTGGAATTAATTAGGCATATGACTCAATATTTTTGTGATAGAAACTGTAACACCATATGCTTACATGAGCATTCTTGTAAGGGTGAGGGGGCTTTTCGCTTCATGACTCTTCCTTAGTCATGTATATTTGGGAGGAGAGGATAAGTAAGATATAACATGCCATTGATTAGGGTGTGAGTCAGAAGTTTTGCTTCTAATTGGCAAATTATATGACTATTGTTCAGTTTAGGTATTCCAAAAAATCCTCCATCAGAGTTATGAACAGTTCTCTTTTGCAATGAGACACAGAAGTCACAGAAGTTCATCACCAGTTTCCCCAAAACACATCTCCAGTAAACAAGGAAATGGAGGAGCTCACAAAGCAAGAGTACAACACGTGAGTGGTTTCATACTTATCAGCTGTCGACCCTGAATATCACTGGGTTGTCTTTTCAAGTGCATGACTGCACTAACCTTGCTGTGTCAGGAAACTTTGTGTCCAATTGTGTAATTATGCATTAGATGTCCTGGCAGGAGAAAGGTAATGGAGTTTCTTTGCTGAACTCCAAGTGCAGCCTGTCATTATTTATTAAAGAGCAAGTAGCTGAAAATTCAACTATTCTTGACACTGCAGCCTCTCCCAGACTTATTTCCGCATGTGGTAAAGTCATTTGGAGAGAAAGACATCTCCAGCCACTTCTGAGGGAGCTGAACTGATATGGTTTCTCTTAGGAAGGGCATCTGGTTTTATTCTTATTAAAAAGGTGGGGCAATGTGGTCAATTCCCCTAATGCCTGCAGGTCTCATTTCAGCACGCCTGAAAAGGGAGAGTCCCAGCAGAAATCTTGAGAGCAAGTTGTAATTAATTGAAGCAAGCAGATGGCTCCAGCTTCGTGTGCCTTAGCAAAGTGACAGCATCTGATGGAGGAGCTATGGCAGCATAGGACGTGTGTAGGAGAAGGGGTGGGATGAAAGCTCTCTGTGGGCATCTGCAGCAGGCTCAAGCAACATCTCTATTCAACCAAGTGTTATCTCACCACTCATTGAATTATCTCTCTCAAATGGCCTTGGATAAGGGACGGCTGTAAGGGAAGGAGAAAGAGATGAACTGAGAATTACACTTATACTCAAGAAAGTGTAGAATAAGATGCAAAGTTTGAATGTCAAGCCATAATTGGCTCCTAATTTGCTCTGTGGGTTGTTCCTCTTATTTTGGAAGAGGAATGCCTTTTCTGAATAACACTCTCTTCTAAATGGATTAAACAAATTCAATTAAAAATCTGAAAATGTTGTTAAAGGATTAGCACATTCACATATGTAATCAGAGTCCAAAGTAACTTCTGGCATAAATATAGCCTTACAAGCAGTTTTGTGCCTTTTCTGAAGGCTATGCTTGGTATTTAAGTCAGGACTAGCAATGTGGTTTAGAGCACAGAAATTCAAGAGTGTCTTTTCTTTAGGAGACTCCTTATGGACTCTCAAAGTGTGACAGATGAAGAAACTTGCTGAATCCTGGGTAAGTTACTGAGAAACTGCAGAGCTGCTGTAAATATTGCAGGACCTCACGGCAGTCAAAGAAGATGAAAAATGACGTCTACCCAGAAGGGCTGCAAAGTGTTTGTAAGCCTCCAACTTTTAAGAAGAAATGAATATCCATCTCCCTATAGTTTTTGGGTCCTTAAACCACAGTCCTGTAAGGAGAGTCACAGTGAAATAGGTCTACCCACACCACATCAGTGTCTAGAGAAGGACTCTACAGTGTTTCATTATACACAACATTATTTGCTGAGGATTCAGATTCCTCCAAGTCACTTCCCAGGTGGCCTAAGTACCATTCCATAAGTATTTGCTTCTGAGGGGAAATCAGACTCTGGCCTGACTTATAATTGCAGGTCACAGGGATCGTTCAGTTTTCCCTTTAGATATGTCCTCTCTTTCTTTCTTTTGTTTGTACATGCCAAATCTGTGACATAAGCTTAGTGCGAGTTTGTCACCAGTATTCTGAATCCACAATTAAGGCTGACTTTTCAAGATCTCAGTGCACTGCAGCCAGCAGATTTTTCTTTAAATCTTTATGTCTAATTTAACCTCATGCATTAAAAACATTTTATTCATTATCTTAAGTATTAATCATTATTTTATGATTATCTTACAATACTCAAGTTTGACTTGCCAGCTTTTTTGCTGCAATTTCTGGTTGTGAGGACAGGCTGGCATACATAAAGTGTCTCTGCAAAGCAGCCCCTTAATCTGGGCAGTTCTGTACAGCTCTTACTCAGGTCATCTCTCAGATGGGGCAGGATCAGGTCTCTTATTCTGATGTTGCTGGTAATTTCAGCTAAAGTCTTCCATCAAAACTTCTCCTAAGCTCAGCATAAGCATGACTGATGGAGTCAAAACCAGTTCCCTGCTAGTGCTAAATTAATACTCATCACTTATCTTCTGATTCCAAAGAGATGTCTTGGTGCAAATATTTTCCAACTTTCTTTCTCTTACATATTTTCTGGTTTTTGTAAATGCATACACTTTTTAAGGCAAAACTTGCTTATGTGCCAAAAATTTTCTATTGCTCTTTTTTCTTTGTTCCATGCTTTCTTCGTTTAAATTGCCTCACAGCAGTTCCTTTTCATTCACACGTGTTTATCAATTTTTAACAATTTCCCATTACCATATTCATTTCTAAAATTTGCAGAAGTAATGTTGCTGATAGAAGCGTTATATTTATGGCATTGCTTCCAGCCTGCCTAAAAACCAGGGAAAACAAGCACGCTATTTGCAAAGATGTAGGACTCTGAGACAACAGTGATCCAAACCAAATTGTTACACTCTGACATCTTTGTGGCCTGAAGGAATCTAAACCGGTCCTTGCTTTGTAGCCTGCAACCTGAAGGTCTTTTCTGGGAAGGGTTAATATCAGTTACCTAAAGAGGCATACTCTCAATTTTCAGTATATAGCGTGTTTTGTGCTCACTGCTATAAAATAAAATATCTCAAGCCATAAGAAATTACCTGAAATTGTGGAAAACTTGACCTGCACATACTTTTCCTTTCAAACTCTCCTTTAATTTTAAAAAGGTCAAACCAGTTGGAACAGTAATTAGCAGAACAAACGCTACTGTCCTCAGAGAAGACCTTGTCTGCCAAACTACTGACTCAAAAGAATGGTTACAGCTGGGTTACAGCCCAGACCTCCTTCCTGTTCTGGAAAACAGACCTGACTTAGACTGGAAATTGCTGACAGACCCTGAATTACACCAGTGCAGGTGGGTGTCACGCTGTAATAAAGCACACCTCTGTCAAGCACATAAACCCAGGATTTAATTCTGAATCTGATGCTTAACTCTGCATCATCACTCTTCCCTTTCTGTATTAATCACACCAAAACACACACTGTTTGCATCTGTTAATACTCCAGAGCCTGTTTGACAACTGAATGCAGCTGAAAACTCTTAATTCTTGATTTATATTTTGTTTTTTGGGTGGATGGGCCTTTTCTTTTTACGCATGGCAGTTACCACAGCAATGCTGGATGCGAAGAGCTGGCCTGTCTTCCACTGAAGTTTGCCCAGAACAGAAACCCAATTCGGAAGAGCAGGCTCTACTCAAGAGCTTATTAAATAGAATTTGAGTGGATTGACAATTATTTGAGGCTGATGTCTATTTAAAAAGTACCCTCAGTGAATATTTAGGAAACACCAATTTTCAATAAGCAAGGAAATTGGAAATATTATACAGATGCTAATGAATGGAACTTCAACTTTGTCAGAATCAGCCAAATTCAGACCTGTTATGTAATGCCTAATATTTCACAAATTAGTAAGATCTTTGTACCCTTTTGAATGAGAGATTGGTTGTGGAGAGCCCTGTGAGTTTTAGTGGAGGTGTGTTGATTTACAGCCACTGTGAATCTTGTTCTGTTGCAATCCAGAATAGGGATGGGGTGGGGACTGATAGGTGGAAAACTATGCAATGATGATATGGATGAAGGGTCAAACCTGATCACAAAGCCAGGCAGTAAATGCATGTGTTGGCCCAAAGCCAGCCTTCACATGGACCTCCAGGTGCCTACATCCTGACTGTTTTGTGCAAGGTCACCAAGAAATTGAGAAGTTGTTAATGTTGTGGTGCTGACAGTGCAGCTCTGCTCTGTCCTCTTGTACCTTCTGCTCTTTTCTAGGCAACGCTTCTCGAACAGCCCAGGTGTTGCTAAGATTGCAGGGATTCTGCACTTCTCCATTTGCTGGCTTGGTGTTGCTGCAGCTGTGCTGGTGATGGGACCACATCCCAAGATTTGGACTGGGAACAATGCTTTAGGTCACCCCAGGGTGGCAAGCAGGGGGTTTGGGAAATGTCAGCTGAGGAAAGAGAAAAGCAAGCTGAAGACACACAGGAGAGAGTGTTCATCTGGCACAGCCACAGTTGTAGCTGATTTCCACGGTTCCTCTGGCAAATACACAAACCTTTTGGACAAGGGAGTTTCCATAGAAAAAAAAAGTCTGGCATTTCTGCAAAGCAGCAAAGGTTTTCTCAGCTACAAAATTCCTTCATTTCCCTTGCAGTTACTTCCCTTCTGGCTGAATTCCATGGGCAAACCAACCACTCTCCCTGTCTTTGGGGTACCTCATTCTAAATCATAGCATTGTTGTGTAGACTGAAACACTGCAGCCTCCAGAGGAGAAGCGCTCTCTGAAGGTGCTGGGGGAGGCAGGACACCCAGCTGGATGGACCTGTGGTGCACCACAGATCATCTCTTACTCAGCAACATCTACTCAGTTAAATGTAGCTGTAGCAGTCCTGTCTGAGAGCACAAGTAGAGCAGAAGTCCTATCTGTAGGCTGCAGAATTATGCAATGGATGAGAAAATCTAGTTATGCTAAAATTTCTCTTGCTCTCTGTCTTTTGACCTTTTGTGGTACCTGATAGCTCATTTGTCTTGCAGCGCTAACAGAAATAGGAAGATGGAAGCAAATTAAAACCAAAGCACTCACAAAGTTCAGCATGGATTCAGATGAGACTAACAAAGCTGATTTTTCTTGTGGAGATGTCCCTTATCACTCTTTACTCATCTGAGGTAGGTCAAACTTTTCAAATTGGGAAAATATTTTTTATTGTCTGTTGAACCCTATCAAGCCACGATTCAATTAACTGGATTGAGAGAGATGCTAGTGAGTTATTTGTGCACCTGGAAGTGTGTGCTGAATACTAATAGTCTGGGTAATGTTCTCCAAGTTCTTGATCAGCAGCAGCTGGAGCAAATTTTTTACTTTGATGAGTAGGGAAAAAGAAGAAATCTATTTCAGTGCAGCGACAGTAGTAAATTTACATTACAAACACGGCAATTGCTAAGCATTACTGGAATTCAGCTGTCAGAATAAAGGCAGTGGCATTCATTTAGTTTCATTTCCAATTATAAGAGATCCTGATGGGTTTTTTCTCCAAAATAAAAACCTTGCAAACCTAGCTTAATTACAAAACTACATGGGCCACTACCCTTCTTGTCTGGCTATGGCTGTCATCAGCTGTCACCCATTTTGAACTCATTCAGCTTTGGGGAGGGGAAAGGCAGTTTTTGGTCCTGTGATTAGTGTGAATCTTCTTTTATTTCATAGCTGGGCATGGAAGTGGGCAGCCTGGAGCTGCAAGGGATAGCCATCCATGGTAAATCCAGAGCATCCCTCAGCCCCTTGTTCAGTGTGGGAACTGAATCTTTGGCAAGCAGCTCCTTTGACAAGAGTCAGTGGTGACATTTGTTAAATTCTTCCAAACTGGTGCTTTGTGAGTTCTCAATACACCTACGTGGTGGCTGATCCAGTTGTCACTGAAGCAACGTCAGTGAGAGACTTTCGAACTTCAGTGTAAGAAAGTCAGTCACCTGCTGTATGGTTTGTGCAGGCAGCAAGCAGAGGGGTGTTGGGATCATTTACTGCTAGTTAGGGGATTTCTTGCAGCAGCATTGCAGAGAGGGCTAGTGAGAACACAGATTATAGGACATCAGTGCTCTAGAACAGGAATCAGTCTGGTCAGTACATTGCCTGCGGCTCCCATTTCAAGGCGGGTGACATGGTAATAAATATTATTCAAGGAAATTTGATGGGAACAGATATTTTAAAAAATTAAGCATGTTGAAAAGAATCCTGCTGTCAGCATAGGAATGATTTTACTGAAAGGACAGAGTGGACTGAGTCTTTCTTTTCAAGTTCTGCTCCAAAAAGATTATGAGACTGTCCCGTTTCTTCCACACTGGGACAGGATACCCCCAAGCCCTGCCTGAGACCCCAGCCCTTTGACTTACCTGCAGAGGTTTTGGGAAGCAAAGGAAACTGAAAACATTGCAATAGGTACAATGTCCAAAATCTCCTGCCTGGGGCCTGGATTGCCTCTCCTCAGTTCACAGAAGGAATGAAATATTTCAGCTGTGACACAAAGCTTCTCATGTTTGTTGAGCAGAGCAAAGCAGGGATTGGATCTGATTCATTAATAAACTTCTGTGTGCAGTGGCTCTGTTGTTTCTTCAGGCTTCTGCTACTATACAATGAAGAACATGATTAAACCCAGCAAACGGCAGCTCCAAATCAATCTGATTTGAGTATGTCCTTTTGAATACAAGTTACTTTAGTAGCGTTTTCTGTTGCCACTTGCTGAACAGTTGGAGGGTATTGGTTATGTTACAATCCTCAGGAAAAATTAATTCTGTTCAGACCTAGTGCAAGCAAATTTTATTGTGCATGCAGCTGCTCAAGATTAAGTAATTATATGGTGAAGCTTAGGAGGCAATGAATTTTAGATGAAGCATGTACACATTTTTATTATGCATACGTTTTTCTTGATCAGTTTTCTCTTCATTTGGTCACTCGCTTATGTGGAAGCAATGAGTAAAATCTGCATATTTCACTCTTTAGAAAGAAAATTTCCATTTACATAGCCTTAATGCTTTCAGCCTACGCATCCTTTAGTGAATTTTCAAAACCCACGGATCTATTACACTCCACATAGCAATTTCAATAAACAGGTCATCTCAAAAAGACCAAGGTTAGACCCTGAGCTGGCTCAACAGTCTTTTCTCTTTTGAGCTCTCTTTGAGCTCACCCCGAACCATTTCACCTTCAGTTGAGCAGGAGTGGCATCATGACTCGGGTCTTATCAGGGGATGTCCTACATGCTTTTTTGTTGTTTAGAAAAAGTTATAAATCAAAAGTTTTCCTCTCTTTGTTTTGTTCTTTTCAGGCAGCTGAAAGTTCTTTCTGTTAAAACTCGTTTGTGAAAAACAACAAAACAAGACAAAAGGGAGAAAAGAAGTTCTGAAACAATGAGCAAAAGGATATGTTTGCAAAAACAGCAGCAGGATGATTGTTTTTAAGCCTTTTAAATACTTTGCAGTCTACATTCCCTAAAGTATATGTATGTAACTGGTTCAACCTTAGCAAAACCTGCAGCAGATTTGGGTTTCAGGCCGGATCCATTCAGTGTGATTTTGGCTCCAGATTGCATAGGATGACTTTTCCTGCCACCCTGAGTACTCAGCTGTCCCCCTGCTTAGAGCAGAGACTTTGCCTCGGGCAATACATTCTGGAACTCTTCCAATAAAGGCTGAAGATGTTATTCTCTAGTCTTTATACCAGATTCATGAACTTCTGGGACCATCTAGCCACACGGATTTGAACCAAACCAAGAATGGACATGCAATTGCATCTGTAAAGAATTAGGTATAATGTAAGATAAGGAGAATGTTTATTTTCTGGGAGCTGAAGATGGTATGGGATCTCAGAGAGTGTTTCAGACAACTGGTGCATGATCCTACCAGTGAACATTGAACCTGTCAACATTTTTTTTAACAAATCTGAAGAAACAGAGCAAATTCATACTGGTCCAGTGCTCTGTGTCTCACAGCTCCAGTAGGTTTAATCTAAGATGGATTCATTATTTCAGTGAACCATGATGTGAGTGTGCAGAAGATGTGAATACAGCTGAGGGAAATGTGTTTCTGTCAGAAAAACACACCCTGCAAGATACCTCACCCTAAAGTTGTTTGACTGTTATTACTTTTAAGCCTCTCTCTCTGTGAGCCTTTTCTTTCCTGCCATCCCATGCAGGTACAAGTATGAACTAAGGTATTCAGCTGTGCTCAAAAAAAGCCCCTTTCTCATCCTCCTGTCTGTGCCTGCATAGACTGATGTCATGGGCTGGATGGGAGCTGTGAGAGGAGATGATCAGCAGGTCAGTGCTGAGTGTGAGCTGTACTGAGCATTTTTGGCTTTGCTGTCCCTTGTTCCTGTCCCCTCACATGGCAAAATATCCAATGTCTGATGCCCGGATGGAGCATGAGTTTAGCTTTACAAATTCAGCCAGGGAGCAGACTTACTTTTTGTAAATCACTGGCAGACCCCTCTTCTGCTGATGAATGAAGACACCATAAATAGGTGCTTTTTAATGGTGCTATAAAGAAGTTTTGTGTGCTCGGAAGTACACACTGATCAGGGAGAGATGAGAATGTTCCACAAGACCTTGCTATGAAATAAAAGCCTGGTCTATAATGCAGCAGTTTCCACCCAAGGGCTTTCTAGACCCCTGATGCCATATAACAAGAAACACAGGAGAGCTGCAGTAATTTCATTGTAATGTTGTTTTCTGTCAACAGCTCCTAAGAAAACACATGATATTATTCAAAACAAAGGATATGAAAAGTGATGTGTCTTTGTGATCTCATGCACTTCAGTACTCCATACGTTAAAAAGAGTAGATTTCATTTAGACTATGTTTTATATTGCTTGCACTGTCTTATCTGTTCAGAGTGATGCCTCTTGTTCTGTATTTTATCTAAATGTGTGTTATAAAGTGCCTTATTTGAAGGCAAGAGCAGTAGTATGGTACCAGAGGAGCTGAGGGGCTTTGCTTAAATCAGTGCTTTGTTGACTTTAGTGGAGTAGAGTGTTGACCCCCTAACAGGACTTTTGATAGTACATCTAAAGCCATTATTTGTACTGCAGTTGCCAGTAAATGAAACCAGCAAATTCTTTATCAAATGGGCCTTGAGATGTGCGAGTTTTGCAGTGATGAAAAACAGGGTCCAAACTGTTCAAAGCTCAGCTGTACTCATTTTTTCTTGGTCTGTCACAGCCATGGGTAATGACAATTACATTGCTTGTCACTATTTCATATGCAGGAAAAACATATGCATAGTTGGAGATACTGTTTTTTACTTGCAGACATTGTAAAATGAAGGGTGGGGGGAGAGGAAAGAATCTTGTTCTTTGTGAACAAGGGTCATAAAAACTATAACTGGAAAGAATAGCAGAACTCAGGACAAAAACATTTCATTTTAGCTTTTGGCATCTTGTAAAAAAAACCTTTTAATGAAAAACTGTTCTGCATCAGAAAACAAAATAGCACAGTGAAATGTTTTGGCTCCTTTTCATTGCTTTTTTAATGGAGCAGAATAAAGTCCAGAAAGTTCTACAAAATAACACCACAGTGTCCCAATGCCAGTATTTCTCACTTTTGGTGCTCCAAAAGCATAATGGGAAAAAAAAAAATCTGGTTTTCCTCTGCAGTTTTCCAGTTTAGGACCAAAGCCTATGCTTCAGGTTTGTCTCAGTTGCCTGCACTGGGTTGAGCTGCTGCTGTGTGATCCTGACACACTGGGTTTGTCCTCCCTGACAGAGCCCTGGGGTGTGAGGCTGTGCTGGCTGTATGTGTGGTGTTTCCAGAAATGCTGCTGTTCAGAGCCAGTGTGCTCCAGTGTGATTATTGGAGCTGCACATGTCCAGCTGGAGCAGGGTAAGGCCATGTTTGCAGGGACTCCTGCAGTAGAAGTTTCGAGAGAGGCACATCAAAGGTTTTGTTTTATAAGATTCAAACCTTCCAATTTCCTAGTAGCAGAACTCTCTTTTTGCCTCTGAGATGTGCATGAAAGAAAACTTCAGAACAATGACTTTCATGGCACCTGCCAATATTTTCATTTTAGCTTAACGGGGGATTTAAATTATTATTGAGTCCTATTTTCTGAAAAGAGCAAATGCTCTCTTTGAGAAATTTGATTATATTGAGTCTCTAACTGCATAAACACAATACCAGACCCAGTGGACTAATTCCATTAAGACTTGAACTATCCACCTTGAAGTTGCTCATGAATACAAAGTGCCAGAGCTGTTGGCATTGCTGGGCTTGCAAAACAACTAGTACGTTTATGTGTCAGATTATAAAAGCCAAATTTATTTTGGGAGATGTTAAACAAATTTAATAATATATTTAAAAACTTCATTGTTGCTCATCTGCTTTTTCTCTCTGCTTGAATAATATTCTTCATTACAACTGTATATTACCTTCAAAATGCTCTGAACCTTGCAGGGTGCTGGATCTGTGATCTGTAACATGGGCAGGTGAGGAATTTTAATTCTCACAGCAGAAAGGTCCATTTCAGTATTTTGCCTATCCAAACTATGCTCTATCTTGCCAGGTTTTGAATTCTACCTATCTTTTAGATAACTCTTTTCTATCTAAATAACATATTACTGCTGAGGTTTGGGAGTCATTAGGGAAGATCTGCCCAATTAGCATGTTAATTAGGACCTACCCAATTCGGGGATAGGGAGGTGATGGTTTTGTTAGCATTCTGTGAGATGAAAGAAAGATTAATGACTGTGCCTGCACCCCTTGAGGGGTATAGAAGTAACATTTCTTATTTGAGATATCTGTGTGTGCGAAGAGGTGTTTGAAATGGCTGGGCTAACTGAGGGAGTTGTCTGCTGATTAGTTACGCCTGGAGCAGAGAAAAGTATAATTGAGTTTGTTTCTTGATGAGAAGAAAATGATAATACAAAGCAAACATAACAGGGCAGGAATGTCTGCGGTTATAAGTGAAGCCCCATTGATAGATTGGTATCAACTAAATCTTTGGTCCCTTGAATTGGGCTGGCAGGAGGAGATTTGTGGCTGTTCTGTGCACTATGGCTTATGCAGATGCTTAGATTCTCATGACTATCTATGGAAAATGTTGGTTTGAACACAGCATCTGTAAGAGATGTTTGTTATTCTCACAGCCACGTGCTGCCATACAGCCACAGAGTGTTACCCATAGGTATTTTGAACAGGTTATGCCCAGGGCATTAAAATTCAAAGGCCCTAAAATAAAGTCACCTAGGAAAAAATAATAATGAAATGCAGGCAGGAATCATATTGAAATGGAAAAAGAAATAATAATATGAAGCAAAAAAAGAGCTCTGGGCAACATTATCTGAGACAAACATGTAATCTTTCTTATAACTTTTTGTTCGCTGTTCCTTCCCACAGCGTTTTACATTAAACTAATAAATTCTGCTGCACGAGAAAATTCTATGTGCCCATAATATGCTGAAGAAAGAAGCAAAGTGGTGTCATCATTGATCTTTCCACCCAGCTGTTGAATCATTTTTGTCTTGTGCTTGATTTAAGGCTTGTCCTCTCCTGCCTTGGTCAGTGAGCTGAGTTCTGGGAGCAGTCAATAATGAGAGACTCTCTCCATGTTTTTGCCGACTGCTTCTCATGGCAGCACCTCCAATCTCCCAGGTTTAGCACTTGGCACACTGCTTGGTGCTGCTTGCAGAGATGGAAGGGCTGAAAGCCCTCAATTAAAAAATGAAATCATGTAAATAGCTGTGAAAATGTGGTCTTTTTTGACTCCTCATCTGGAGTGCTCTGTGCTGCTCTTTCACCCTCCCCATGGAAGTTCCTGCTGTCAGGATCCAGCCTTTCAGTAATGACTGAAAGCTGCAATGGGTATAAAGGATTCAAGGGCACAGTGAAGAGTAGGAAGAAACAAATCTGACTAAATTCTTATAACAGACTGATCTCTTTATGAGCACTAGGTGTCCAGTAAGATATAAGTTTGCCTAAACAACCATCATGCTTCTGGAATCTGGGTTATAAGATACTCTTTATTTTGTAGTTCCAGCTTAAACTTGTTTAAGCAAAACTACATGCATGTAACAATATCAGTGAATCCATAGGGAGATTTACTTCCCAGAAGCTGATCTGGGTCTTTGCATCTAGACTGGTGGTCAGAAGAAATGTACCACTAGTTGTTTTCAGTTATTATTAATTCAGAAAAGTTAACAATAGTAATAATAACAACAATAATAATAATTATTTTAAAAGTCATGTCTTCTCTCACTGTATCCTATAGATAGTAAACTTAATAGTGACAGAGGGAAGCCAATACTGTGAAGCTGGAACCAGAACCTTGGGGGAAATGTTCTGCTCTGAATGACAGCTGGTACTGTGCAGATTTGCTCGTCTTCTTCACATAATGCTGTGAAACTGAAGCATTCCAAGATTCTTTGGCAAACACAACTCCTGCCTGTCATTTTGTTGCAAAACTCCAGCACTAATTTATTCCAGGCCTCTCAAATATTAGTGTACCCAGGGGAAACACCAGAATGTTGGTTTCTTTGCTTCCTGTGAGTTCTCCATAGACAATAGCTATTGATGCAGTTCTTTCTGATGTAAAAGCTTTGTTTCTTTTGTTAAATCCTTCAGTAGAGAGAATCAGCTTCTTGAAATTTAGAGGGTTCTCAAGGTCGTCTCATCCACAAATGCACAGGAAATTGTACTACTGGCTTTTGGATTTAAGCATATATTCCTTGTAAAGCAAAGGACACTTTCTTCCCAAGATTATCCTCAACAGCATACAGAAGACCAAAACAAGATCCCTCTGTACACTATTAGTTTACCATAACTTGATCTTGTTACAAATGAAGGCTGTTCTTTAAGCCTTTTTTTTGTTATTGTCTGTGGGCTTGCACACACATCTCTTGACATGTTACTCATACTAATCTTAAATTTTCCTTTATAAATTGATGCAGTTCCAGGTAGATTTTCTAGAGGAAATTCTATTATATTTCAGTGTTTCTCTTGGCCCTGGATGTCTCCACTGTTAGATGATCACAAAATACCCTTTGATGTAGTAAATTCCCAGTGCATGAGCACAGGCCTTATGCTTTCAACATTTCAGTTGGCTTAATGTTAGGCTTTTTTTTAATCAAGTAAAGCTGTGATGAATTGCTTTATTCATAGATTTTTTTTTTCCTTTTGTGATGCTGTATCATCCTTATCCATGTGAATGTTTCTGGATCTGGGTTATAAATTAATCTCTTGCTGAATTTTAAACTGGGGTATGAGCAGCTCATTCATCTCCCTGAGAATGCAGAAACCATGAGATAAGGGTCTCCATGCCCATGTGAGTTACAGCCAGGCTGTTCAATAAAAAGCTGCACACAGCAACAGTATGGGATAGCAATGTGGTTTTAAAGTCACCCTGAGATGGAGCTTGCTATTTGTCAAACAATAGCATTTCAATAAAATGAAAGTAAAAGCCGCATAAGTCATCTTTCGATACAACGAACAGTACCTGTGGGAGACACAGTTCTGTATAAAACAATTGATTCTACTGATATAAGCAAATTAGGGTTTTGTGACACAGGGAGGAGTTTTCCTTTTAGTCTAAAATGCTCCCCACTGAGAGCTCCCACCAGGTGTGCTGTGCTTTCTGAAGTCATTAATGTAGATCAAAGAATAATTAGGCTTTGGCAAGCATAAGGGTGTTTGATTAATCAGACTGAACAGCATCCTTTTATCTCATAATGCCAACTGTTGAATCAGTGTGGCATGACCAGGCTTTTAAAGAAAGTGCTTGCACGATTGTTTTCCTCTTGCACAAAAGCGAGATGAAGCAGATTAAGATTAAGATGAAGCAGAAATCATCCTTTTGTTTCTTACTTTTCTTAAAACTGAGCACTAGGGGCAAGTGTTTTTAGCAAATAGCAGAACCAGCGTACAAATAGCAAAAGGCTGTGAAGAACTGGAATCTGTTTTTACTGGTGGTTGACACATTGCTGTTCTCCAGGAGATAGCAAGGGGGTTTTTAAATTTTCTGACATTGGCAGCTGACTCATGACAAATGCTGAAGGGTAGTGGAGTCAAGTACATGAGTCCAGCAGGTGTCAATTCTTTCAACATACGGGATGGAATCACCAAGATTTTCACAATCCTTATGTCCCCATTGCACATTGGGGTTTGTGTAACTAGAAAATTCCTTTTTTTTTTTCCTTCACATGAACCAGCGTCTTGTGAGAAAGAAATCTAGTAAGTCTCCTTTATTATTCACTCTACTCATGTGGTATTTCTTGGAATTTACAGTTAGAGATCAGGTCTGTGACCTTCAATGAAAAATGGAGTAATCTGTGGGAGTTAGCCTTGCATCAGACAGCTAGTATGAAATCTAAAAGTGCCTGGATGCAAGGGATTTTTTATTCTTTTTTTTTTTTTTTTTTACGGTAAAATGTTAAAAAGTCTTATGTTTAGGAGTACGATATTATGCCAAATGGAAGAAAGACCACAAAGCACCTTGACGAGACTGAGGAATCAAGGAGAGCTACAAGCAAGAGCTGTCTCATAAAAGAGAAAGTTTATCGTCGTATTTCGGGTTGTTACGGGTTTCCCAGTTTATGAATTCACAGTTGTGAAGTTAAATATCATTCCTGCACGCTCTACAAAATGGAGTCTGGTTTTGTCCCTCATGTTGTGGAGTTAAATCTCATTCCTGCACGCTCTACAAAATGGAGTCTGGTTTTCTCCCTCACGCTGTCCCCGCTCCCTGATTGGGCAGGTTTGCCCCAGG
>JAWWTY010021960.1:0-25447 GCA_035222235.1 Margarornis squamiger | reverse complement strand
CCCGGTTTGGGTACCGCCCGCTCGCAGCGCCGCCAGCCCCCGGCAGCCCCTGAGCCGGAGCATCCCCGCAGCCGGAGCATCCCCGCAGCCGGAGCATCCCCGCAGCCGGAGCATCCCCGGAGCCGGAGCATCCCCTGAGCCGGAGCATCCCCGCAGCCGGAGCAGCCCCTGAGCCGGAGCATCCCCGGAGCCGGAGCGTCCCCGCAGCCGGAGCGTCCCCTGAGCCGGAGCGTCCCCGCAGCCGGAGCATCCCCTGCACACAGATGGACACAGGGAGGAGCACCGCGCTCTCAGCCCCCTCCTCTCTCCCCTTCCAGCCCCTTCTGCCAGGGCCTCCACTTCTCCTCTTCCTCCTTGGCCCAACCTCTGTTTCCTGCCCCCCGAAATCCAGCTGCTTTCCCCGAGCCTCGGGAGAAGGGCAGGGCTGCAGAGAACTGGAGCTGCTGCTCCAGGATTTGGGCTCTGCTCCTACAGGGGTGGGGAGAGGATGTGGCTTCCAGCAGCCCAAGCTACACTGTGAAATTTTGGGGGGGCTCCACGAGGGCTGCCAGGGTGAGGAGCAGCTGGGACCACCCGAGCAATGAGGACCTGGTGTTGGGGTGGGGGCTGGAGGGGACACTGAAGCTCCCGTGGACAAACCCCACGGGGGACACTGGAGGTTTAAAGGGCTGCCAAAGTGCCTGCCTGCAGCAGGGACACGACAAAAGGGCTCTGCTCATCCTTCCCCACCCTGATGTCCCTGAGCTACCCCGAGCCGGGGCAAAGCCACCCCGTGGCCATTGCACTGTCCCCTCTTTGCCCAGAGACCCAGTCGGGGCTGGTGGTGCCGACCCCCTGCTTGTAAGGGCTCCTTCTCCAGCACTGTGAAGGGTGGCTCAGAACTGCCCCTGTGGGCCCTCCAGCTCTGCCTGGCAGCACGGCGGGCACTGCCCACCCTCGGGGGTGACCCCAGCACCATCCCCTGCCCGGGCATCACTCCCCGCCTCCACATCTCCAGAGCTAGAAGTGCATTTTTTTTGGCATATCAGCTCCCAGCACCCCGCTGGGTGAGGCTGGAGAGCACCATGAGCTGCCACCAAGGTCCTGGGAGATGTTCCCAGTGCAGCCACAGCTTTGACCTCTTGCTTGTCCGGAGCATCACGAGCTTTCTGCGGAGGAAGGACTGCCAGGTGAGCTGGTGGCCGGCCCCAGTGCCAGGCACAGCTCTTCCTTCACCCCTGCATCCCTCCAGAAGCTCTTTCCTGAAGGCAGAGGGTGATTTTCCTCCCCTTCTAAAGGAGACAAACGAGACTTGTAAATAATAGTGTTGTTTTACTAACTGCTCGATGTTTCTACGTGTGACACGGGGCTCCTGCCCCGGCCCCTCCGCTCTTCCTCACGGCCTTTCCACCTGCAAGGGGACAGTTCCCAGCCCAAGCCTTCATTCCCACCTCATTTCTGGCCTTAAAGACTCGGCAGGAAAACATGCACACCCCAAAAATCCCTGCAGCAGGGCCGTGAGCAGCTTGGGAGCGCGGGAGGATTTGGCTGTTCCTGGATCTCCCGAAGGATCAGGGCCTGCAGGATCAGGATTCAAGCACCCAGGTCCTTCCAAAGCTTTTGGGAGTTTTCCAGAGGCTGGATATGGATCTCCAGGATGGGATGTTCAACATTTCCTGCCCTTGTGCAGCAGAAGAGCAAAGACCCCCCTGGAGGAACAGCCCTTGGTTGGAAACACTTGGCCCTGGCAGGGCTGCGAGTCTCCCATCCCATCCCATCCCATCCCATCCCATCCCATCCCATCCCATCCCAGACCTCTCCCATCCCTCAAATCCAAGGAAACTGCCCCAAATTTGCAATGCCACCCACAGTGGGTGAGCCTGGCTTGCAAACCCCCAGCTGGGGCACCAGCTCCTGCCAGGCTGAGCCACCCACAGGGATGCTTTGGGAGGAATTTCATCCCTGGTCATCATCAGGTTGTTTCCATCAGTCCCTTTTATTTGGGGAAAGTGACTCAAATATAAACTAAAGGGCGACTGGAATGAAGTGCCCAAATGAAAAGCAGAACCAACTGGCCTGTTCATCCTGACAAACCAACCTGGCTGTGCCTCTGGAGCTGGGAATCGCTTTCCCTCAGGACAATATTGCCATGGTCTCAGGTTTTAATTGCCACAGTAAAGGGATTTCCTCAGGGCTGAGGAAACAGAGACAAACTCAGCATCCAAAGAGAAGCCAGGGGGATGCCTCAAATCCCTGGTTGCAGGAAATCACTGAAAGGAGAACTCAAAACAAACCCAGGAGGGAAAAACCAAGCCAAAGTTAGTGCTCGTCGGTCCGTTTCGTGTCCTTTTCTAAGGTTTCTGTTGTACAAAGACCGTGTGTTTTCTCCTCTCACCCCTCTGTGATCCCAGTGCTGATTTATTAGGAAGTTTTCTGGTGAAGAAGTAGCCTCTGTAGAAGGATTTGGGGGTTTGGGGGGGGTTGGAGCAGCATGAGGTGGGGGGAGATGCACGGGGTGGGGAGGTGTCCTTGTGTATCCGTCAGATGCCAATAAAGAGCATCACAACGTTCCTGTTGTCCCTCGCCTCTTCCTCCTCTCCCAAAAACTTGGGATTCCATGATGGGAACCGTGCCCCCCCAGCCTTCGTGGTGGGGTTTTTTCCCCTTCTTGCTTCCTCAGCCTCCTGCTCGAACATTTTAATGTCAAGTTTGATCTTATCTGGGGGAGGAGGATTTAGGAGGAAGCTTTGAGTGACTTATCCAGCTTTGTGCAGGAACATCCCGAGCATCCCACCAGGAAAAACATGGGAAAAAAGAGGGCAGCTTCCTCCTCTTACCCCCCTGAGTCTCTTCAGCTGCTGTAAAAGAGCATTAAAAGCTCAAATCCAAGATTTGTTAATATTTTTTACCTATTTTTGCACCGTTAGCCATGCAGCCTCCTGGGATCCCCCACAAAACTCCCAGAGCCAGGTGGATTTATTGAAGTGGGAAGAAGTTTTTAAATCATATTCAGGAAGGGCTTGGAGGGCTCAGCTCCAGGCAGGACAGGGGATACAGAGGGGATTTCTGATGCTCAGTACTCACATGGCAAATGGGGAGGAATTCCCCCCAAACCAGAGGTTGGTTTTCATCCCAAAACGCTTCCCTGGGACACGGGGATGATGTTGTGGGACCTGCCAGGGCTGGTGTTGGAGCTGCTCTGCACAGGATTCATGTGGGTTTGCACACAGAAGTGTTTACACACAGTATTTACACACAGGTATTTACACACAGCATTCACACACAGGTATTTACACACAGCATTTACACACACAGGTATTTACACACATTATTTACACACACAGCTATTTACACAGAGTGTTTACACACATTATTTACACACACAGGCATTTACACACAGTATTTACACACACAGGCATTTACACACACGGTATTTACACACAGCATTTACACACACAGCATTTACAAACACAGGTATTTACACACAGTATTTACATACACAGGTATTTACATGCAGCATTTACACACACATTATTTACACACACAGGTATTTACACACAGTATTTACACACAGCATTCACACACACAGGTATTTACACACAATATTTACACACACAGATATTTACACACAGGTATTTACACACATTATTTACACACACGGGTATTTACACACAGCATTTACACACACAGCATTTACACACACAGGTATTTACACACAGCATTCACACACACGGGTATTTACACACAGTATTTACACAGAGCATTTACACACACAGGTATTTACACGCATTATTTACACACAGCATTTACACACAGCATTCACACACACGGGTATTTACACACAGCATTTACACACCCCAGTCTCTCAGGCCCTGAAATTGGAGGCCCAAATGGTTTTATTTTTGCCTGCCCTGGGTTGCTCTCCAGCAGGAGCCGTAATGAGGACCAGAAGAACATTCCCTTTCCTTTCTCCAGGCTCCCACACGGCTCTGCAGATAAACAAGGGAAAATAATTGCAATCAATCCATTAGGCTTAATCTGCTTCCTCTTAATCCCCATCCTCCCCTGGGAAAGAGGCTGGGAGGGAGAAAGGAGTGGAGCTGGGAGGGTGAGCTGAAGGGTTTCTGCCTGGGAAGGGAGCCTGGAGCTTGGGGAGGGGGGACCATGAGCATCCTCTGCCCCCATCACCTTCCCTGCATCCCTGCTGGAAGCAGGAAAGGGAGGGAAGGAGCTTTTCAAGGTGGTCTTCATGTGTGGGATCAGCTGTGTGGGATCAGCCTGTCCCTGGGGAGAACAACCTGATTTATGGGGAGTGAAGGGGGGGGAAAGAGAGGAGAAAAAGGGAGAGAGGAGGGGAAAGGAACAACAAGATCTGGAAAGGAGCCTGATGTTTGCATGGGCTGGTGAACAGGGCTGGGGGAAAAGGCCCTGGAAAACTTCCTTCCCCTCCTTTATGGGTGCCTGGGGAGGGAGAGAACAGCCCGCTGCTTAATCTCACATCTGCTGCAGGAGCTCGGAGGGCTCCCCCAGGCTGGGGGCTGGGGAGGGGCTGAGGAGGGACAGCCACTGGCCTGGGACAACTGGGACAGATCCCTGCTGGATCCACACTGGGAAAAATCCGCCCTTACTAAAGCACTCTCCATGCCCAGGTCTCGGGTAACCCCCTCCAAGCACCGAGGGAAAGGGGAAAACTCCACAAATGGAAATCCCACGACGCACCGAGATGCTTTTCACTCAACTCCCGGCCCCTGAGGGGAGCTGGGACCTTCCCTTTGCCTCGGGACAAAGCTGGGAAAGGAAAGCTGAGCTTCCAGCAGAACAGCAGGGCTTTGGGAGTGAAACAACAGCTCCCGGCGTGCAGCTGCAGCTGACAAACACTAATCTCACCTATATTTCTTCCCCGTCCATCTGTCTGCCCCCAGAAGCAGCCAGGCAGCACTCCTCGCAGGTTCCCCCAGCAATTCGGCACAGATTTGGGGGTGCAGCCACAGCGAGGGGGGTTTGGAGATGCTCCTGATCCTGGAGACAGCCCCGACCTGGGCACGGTCCCACGGAGCTGCCCCGAGCAGGACACACATGTTGGAGCAGGACATGCATGGAGTAGGACATACAAGGAGTAGGACACACGTCAGAGCAGGACACACATGGAGCAGGACACACATGGAGCAGGACATGCATGGAGTAGAAAACACATATCAGAGCAGGACACACATGGAGTAGGACACACATGGAGTAGGACACACATGTCGGAGCAGGACACACTTGTCAGAGCGGGACATGCATGGAGTAGAAAACACATGTCAGAGCAGGACACACATGGAGTAGGACACACATGGAGCAGGACACACATGTCAGAGCAGGACACACATGGAGTAGGACACACATGGAGCAGGACACACTTGTCAGAGCAGGACATGCATGGAGTAGAAAACACATATCAGAGCAGGACACACATGGAGTAGGACACACTTGTCAGAGCAGGACATGCATGGAGTAGAAAACACATGTCAGAGCAGGACACACGTGTCAGAGCAGGACACACGTGTCAGCACCGACATCAGCACCCCTCCCCAGCTCCCCCCTTTGCACCCCCGGGCGAAATCTGCCGCCCATATGGCAGAGCCGCATTCCCAAATAATGGGAAGCAGGTCGGCGGCAGAGCCGGGAGCGCAGGGGTGGTGGCCGGGAGCCAACAGCGGGCACGGCACATCCCGGGGATGCTCCAGAGCCAGGGGAGTCCAGGTAGGGGCAAAACTCCTCACCTGAGGCTTTTCCAGGGAAAACAGGGCTGAGCCAACAGCAAAAAGGGCTGGATTGATCCATCACTGCATCTCCGTGGATCGGGCTCGGCAAACACGAGCGTGGTCCAAACATCCAGGGATTGTGGGGGGATGCTGCAGCATCCAGGAGCTCCCGTGGATGGAATTCGGGGCTGTGCGTGGGTAGGAGCAGCCTGGCCTAGGATAGGGACAGATAAACCTGGTCCAATACACACCAGGGGGTGACTAAAAGCCACACACCCCAGTACCTGGGAGGCAGGTGGGAAGGTCCCTGCATCCCAGGGTGTCCCCATCGCCCCAGGTGGAACAGAGGACACGGGGGAGTGGGAGGTGGCTGTCCTAGCACAGGTTTTTGGGGGACAAGGATGTCTGAGCAGTGACAGAGCCCTGGAGCCACCTCTCTCCAAAGCACCCCTAACTCAGAGTGCCTGGGGGACACCTCACTCGCCCAGCACTGCCACCACCAGCGGGGACAAGGGGGAGAGGAGAGGAGAGGAGAGGGAAGGGAAAGCTCTGCCCTGCTCTTCTTCCTCTCCTTCTTCCTCCCCAGGTGCTGCAGCTTTGTGTGAACCAGGAGAGGTGCTGACGGGGCTTTGCTTTCGTGGCTGTGCCCTTCCTGCAGGGAGCAGGAGAGGTTAAACAGCCCCAGATGGACGGGGCTGGGGGGAGCTGGGAAGGGAGGCAGTGTCAGAGGGGATACAGAGCCCAGGGCAAGGCAGTGGTTCCCACCAGGAACGTGCAATTCCTGGGGCTGCTCTTGGATCAGACTCTGCTGGCTGGGAACTCCAGTGACATTGAGGCTCCTCTGCAAAGGCTGAAGCTCGAAAAAAGCCACCTGGGTATCGAGCAGAGCTTTTGCTGTGGCACAGGGATGGCAAAATGCCATCCTGGAACACTTGGAAGGAGCAGAGAGCCCCAGGAGTGTCCAAATCCTTCCCACGGAGGCATCCCAGCAGCTCCCTGGAAGTCTCCCCTGGTCCTGTGAAAGGCTTCGAGCTCCACACAGCCCCAAACGCTGACAAATCTTGTAGGACACCTGCCAAAGGCTCATTTTCCTGCTCTTTTAATTATTTCCTTTATTTGAGTAGGAAAAGGGAAGGTGGGGAATGATTTACAGAGACTGGGACAAAGTGGTCAGCTTGGTTTCCTTCCAAGTGTGTCTGAAGACAAAAATCACTGAGAGCAGGAAAAAGGCTCAGAGGGCTCTGGAAGAATTGTCTTTCTCCTGTTTCTGAGGGAGGATGGGGAACATGAAGGAGGTTTTTATCTCCAGGCTAATTGAAGAAGAGCTCCAGCCAGCACAGTGATGCTTCACAAGAGCCTTCCAGGGTTCCTGGCTTTCCCTTTCCTAGGAAAACTGCAGCACTCGGGTACAAAACGAGCTTGAGAGCCAACCTGGAAGGACAGAAAGAGGTTTTGATCCCCTCAAGAGGTGGAAACCCCCCATTCCAGTTCATCCCCGCCCCATGGTCAGGAGTTGGTGACTCATTTTCCCCACCTGGAAATCGAAATGGATGTGAATCCTCCTCAGATCCCAGCTCCTGGGTTCATTTATTACTCATTTGAAATAAATATTTGAGTTGATTTTTGATCCCTGGCTGCTGGGCATCGGAAATCTCTTTGTTTTAGAAAACAAAGCACCAAATAAAAGAGAAAGAAAGGCAGAATGAAACTGTCCTCAGCTGCCAACTGAGACTCTTCCCAAGGGAGCGAGGGGAGCGCAGCCCCCGGGCCTGGAGCCCGCCCTGCCAAACTCTGGTGACCATCAGCCAGCACTGGGGGCTGCTCTTTGCTTTGCAAATCTGCCAGATTTAGTGCTCACAAATGGAGATTTCTGCTTTTCCAACTGGAGAGGCCGGGCTGGGAGCCAGGCAAGCCGTGGGAAGGCAGAAAACATCATCCAGTTGCAGAGCACCCGCACTGACCCTCGTGCTTGGGCTCCCTTCCCATCCCTGGCCACGTCCTTGGCCTGCCTTGGGTGCTGGGGAAGGAGCTGCTTTTATAGCCTGGCCTCTGAAAATGAGGCACATTTGGGTTCAGCTGCACCTTTGCAGCCCTCAGCATCCCTTTGTGTCCCTGTGATGGGGCACCACCACGAGACCCTCATGGAAAAACCCAATTTTCACCACTGTTCCTCAAGCCTGAAGAGTGAAAAAGGAATGACTGAGGTCACTGAGCTCCTGAGCAGGAGGAAAATCTCCTTCCTAACAGATCCAGCCTCTCTTTAAGCTCAAATCCATCCCACACAAGCTCTCCCCTGTTCCCCTTGTGTGGCTCCGTAGCTGGAAGGCTTTTATTCCATCTCTAATTGCTTCAGACTTGCTTTTCAGCCTGGAATAATCAGGCCTTTCTGGAGAGATGCTTGGGCTCAGCCCTGGAAAACACCCAAGGCCACGCACACACAACTGCAAGGTCAGACAACCAGAGGCGTAAAACAGTTGCAGGTCTG
Organism: Margarornis squamiger; assembly: GCA_035222235.1. NCBI lineage: Eukaryota > Metazoa > Chordata > Aves > Passeriformes > Furnariidae > Margarornis > Margarornis squamiger. Next base: position 17,239 of record JAWWTY010021960.1, on the reverse strand, counting down.
GGTTGGAGGGGGATAAACCACCCCCAGGCTGAGCCTGAGCCAGAGCCAGAGCCAAAACCAGGCTTTTCCAAAACAGCCCCAGGGAAGCAGCTTCCCACCCACGTGCCCAGAGCAGGCAGGACACGTGTATCCTTGACCCGAGGCCAGAGGCTCCAAAGTGGCACTTTTTGGGGCCAAAAACCTGGTGGAAAAGTAAGCTGGGCTAAAACCTGGGGGTTGGGCAGGTGCTGGATTTTTGGGGTGCGGGATGTTTAAGCAGGATTGGTGGGATGTGGTTTTGGGAAGGTCAGTGGGGAAGGGAACAAAGGCACAGGGTGCTGGTGGTGCCCACCTGAGCAGGGTATGGGATCCCATCCCTGTGCCCCCCAAAGCAGGCTCTGGGCTCAGGGGCCCTTCCAGATGTTGCCTCAGCTTCTCCCTGGTTTGCTGCTCCCACAAGGTGCTCCCAGCACAGCTGGAAGGGGAATAAAAAGCCAGGAGAATTCCAAGGGTGCCCTCACTGCTGTTTTCCTAAGGGAGCCTGGGATAAGGGCACACAGTGGGATGTGGGATGTGGGATGTGGGCTGGGCAAGCAGCACAGTCCTGCTCTCCAGGGCAGGGGGACAAACCTTTGTCCCCCCTATCCCAGACGGTGCCCAGGGTGGGTTGGTCACAGCCACACACACAAGGGAGACCCCCAGCCCTTGGGAAGAGCCACCAACTCACCCATTCCCTTCCCAAGAGCCTCAATTTTCCACCCTGCAGTGAAAGCATTGAGACATTTATGACCCGAGCCCAGGCTGAGGCTCGCTGGGAACTGCCCGTGCAACCAGATGGATTGAAAAACACAAGCCCAAAACCCCAAAGACCCCCTTCCACACCCCCCCCTTCCCCAAAACCCCAACCTCCCACCCCCTTCCACGCTCCTGCCTTCCAGCCGCGGCCGCTGCTTTCAATTAGCCCCGTGATTAACTCGCTTCGTTTTCCAGGCGGGTCCTGCCAGGAGCCCCATTCCCAGCCCGCTGTGGGCCGGGGGGGCAGAGCCACGGGACACCCCACGGGGCTGGCATGGGGGTACGGCCACGCTCCCGTCCCACTGGGACAGGGGCAACACCTGGGATGCTGAGCCGGGAGGGAAAAACTACAGGGAAAGGGAGGAGAGAGGGAGGAGAGGCTGGGAGAGGTGAGGGATGGGGTGGGGAGAGGTGAGGGATGGGGTCAGGAGAGGTTTGGAAATGCAGGATTTGGGGAGGGAAGAGGGGGGATCTGGGGCTGGGCTTGCAGGCACAGCGTGGGGAGAGGGGAGAGGAGAGGAGAGGAGAGGAGAGGAGAGGAGAGGAGAGGAGAGGGCAGCAGGTGATGTGTTTTATCTCAGTCTCACCTACCAGCCTCTGCTGCACCCATGGGTGCTGCCCCAGGGCCACCCCTGTCTCCCCTAACACATCCCTACCCAGCTCCCCTGGGAACCAGCTCCCTCAGGATGTGGTGGGCTGTGGATGGCTGGATCCATCCCAGGGCTGACACCCTTCTCCATCCATCCCTCCCTCCCTCCCTCCCCACCTCCTGCCCTTCCACCAGCTCCATGCACTGCCCAGCTTATTTTTGGGGCCACCCAAAGAGCCCAGAGATATCAGGGAGCCCACAGGAGACCTCCAGGCCAGACCCTTCCTTGGCATCTCCCACCCTCCACAGCAGTGGGAGAGGAGCAGGGAGGGACCACGACCCTCTTTATCCCCTGCAAGGACCCTCAGGGGAAGCCCAGGGATACCCCCCCCATCTCCCCCCCAGCCATAAATCCTGCCCCCATTTCCAGCAGGCGTTAGGAGCTGATTTGAGTCTAATTTCCTTCTCTTGAGTCAAGATTGAGCCTTTAATCCCCTCCAGCAAGCAGTTCCTGACCCTGCCACCTCCTCCCTCTCCCTTTTCCCTTGCCGGCCCCCCTGCCCAGTGTGGGCAGCAAGTGGGGCCAGCTGGGCTCCTTGGTGGGGGTCCCACAGCCCCGGGCTTGTGTGACCCCCCCTGCCCAGCCCAGGCGGGGTGATTGCAGCTCAGATTGCTGCCAAACCTGAGCCAGGTCCTGGGATCCCCCCCGGGCTGGAAAACAGCCGGATGGAAAAAGCCAAGGAGCAAAAATCCCCCCTTTTGTGGGAGAACAGAAGGTCCTGGGGCTCTTTAACCCAGGTAGGCAGAGCTGGGGAGGGAGTGCCCTGCAGTGTGGAAATCTGCTGCTGGATCATCACCTCGGGCACCTTTGGGACCAAAGGAGTAGCAAGGGGGTTAAATCCCTTCTCCACACAAAAAAAACCACGGCAAAAGGATGCAGTGGATCCCTCTGGAGCTCCCACACTCCCCTGAGTGTCCGGGCTGAGCGAGGCGCTCGCTGCAAGCCAGGGCTCAGCCGGGGCTCTGTGCAGGCAATTAGCACTTTGCAGCTTCGTTAAGGATGCCAGGAACGCTTAATGAGAGGCTGGGCGCTTCTGCCAAGATCTCCTACCCGTGCCCATCTCCCCCCAAAGCCCCTTCCCTGGTGGAGCATCACCCCGGGCTGGTGTGCTCCGTCTGCAGCCTGAGTGGTGCTGGAGAGGGAAACGCTGATTTGGGAGCCAAAGGGATGGTGAGAAAACACGGGCTGGTCGGTTCGGGGCTCCAGGAACAGAGACCAAGCTCTGGATGAGGAGAAGCAGCAAGGGCTGAATCCAGAGACGGGGAATTTTGGTGTAGGGGAACCTCCAGAGCATCAGCACAAACCCACGCGAGTCTGTGTTCCATCCTCCTGCCATACAGATATCCCTGGGATTTTGGGTCCCAAGGGACACAAGGTGTGTCAGCGGCCTTTCCACACCTCCCTGCTGTAATCCCGGCTGTAATCACCCCTTTGTCCGCCAGAAAAGCGGCACGATCGGGTTACCACATCCCCAAATTCCCCCCCCGTCTCCCGCTCTCCTTCCCACCGTGTCCCCCCCGGGCTGTCCCTGTCCCCGGCTCCAGTTACCCCAGGGACAAAGGGGCTGCGGGTCCCCAAAGGGGGACACAGCCCTGCCCACAGAGCTTTCATGTCCCGTGGAGCAGAGATAACCCCTGCCCCGGGGCAGATGCCTGCGAGATAAGATCAGAGCCGGCAGGTAAGCACAGCTCAGCCCTTCAGCTCCCCAAAGCAGCGCCTTCTGCCCCTTTGCAACCCAACCCGCCCCTCCCCGGGGGTAGCAGAGCCCCCCTGGCTGTTTGTCCTTGCCTGCCCCTTGCACAGCTTCCCATTGAATGGTTTGGGTTGGAAGGGACCTTAAAGCTCACCCAGGGACACCTTCCACCAGCCCAGGGTGCTCCAAGCCCTGTCCAACCTGGCCTTGGACACTTCCAGGGCTGGGGCAGCCACAGCTTCTCTGGGCACCCTGTGCCAGGGCCTGCCCACCCTCCCAGGGAAGAATTCCTGCCCAATATCCCATCTAACCCTGCCCTCTGGCAGTTTAGAGCCATTCCCCCTTGTCCTGCTTTCCTGTGTTTCCCAGAGCCCTGCTGCCCTTTGGGATGGGAGGGGTGAAATGGGAACTCCTTTGGCACGTTGCATCCCGCTGTGGGTTCAGTGTTTTTGCCAAGCAGCTCAAACCTGGGCACTGGGAACACCCTGGGAATGCAGAGAGCATCCCAGATTGCTCCCTGTGGGGGTTAAATGCGGGTTAATTCCCCTCCTGTCCCTCCAGTGCCCTCGAGCCCCATCTCAGCCCATCCCCACGGTCCCCACAGGCCAGGGAAGCACCTCCTGATTGCCAGGAACAAGCCCAGCAGTGCCTCTGGTCCCTTGCACAAGCAGCCCGGGGTCAGTGCTCTGCCAGGGTGGAATGAACAGCATTCCCTGGCCAGGACAGTGTTCCTTGGCTTTGGGGAAATGGTATTTCCTAACACAGTTGGAGTCTCAGAGCAGGGGCTGAGGGAGGAAAGGGAGCATTGACACAACGGAGCTCTGACCCCGAGCCTCGTCCAGCCTCAGCTCTGGTAACACTGCGTGTTCCTCAGGAGGAGAAGCAGTATTTGTTTGGGATGAGGGAGCTGGAAAACTGGGAATTTCTGGGCTTTCTGGACCCTTCAGCAGCAGAGGAGTGGGAGTCGTGGCAGATCCCTGCGTGGCTTTGGGCAGCACCTCCGTGGCTCCAGGAGAGGTGGATTTGGGGATGGAGTCCTGCAGGGTGGGATTAGTGCCTGGAAAGCATTTTCCTCCAGGGATGAGAGCTCTGAGCAGAGCCAGGAGCTCAGGGATGGGGCAGAGGTCCAGCCCCTGCAGCAGAGACCTGGCACTGCCACGGGGACTTTGTCCCTGAGAGGAACCTGCAGCTCCTTTGAAGCCCCTGGAAGTCCCCTAAAATCAGGAGGCTTTTCTGGGGAGGATGTTTGCACTGGGAAGCAGTGGGAGAAGGACTCAAAGGCCTTTGGACACCTCTCCTGCAGGCAGGAGCAATGTTGTGTCTGGCTGCCCTGCCCATCCCTCTGTTCCTCCCGTCACCTCCTGGGCTTCACTCCTGCCCTTCCCAAAATAACCTCTCCTTTCTCATCGGGACAGGAAGCCACAAGAAACAAATCAAAGGCCGAGCCTGCTCCAAACACCAATCCCTCTGGAACAGCGAGCCAGCTGAGGCTGGGAGCCTGGGGATAAGCAAGAGCAGGGGGAAGCACTTTTTAATTTCCCTGGAGTGCAGCAAATCACCCCAATTTTGGCCTCAATTCTTGCTCTGAGCTGTGCCCACTCGCTGCCTCCAACCTCCCCAGGCTCCTTGGGGGTGCTTTGACACCCCCCATTTGCAGTTTTCCATGGCAGGGGTGGTGCCAGCAGCGATTCCCAGACCTCCCTCACCTCCAGCCCCAACCCCAAAACTTCAGCACAAGTGTTTGCATCACCCCAGTTTGTGGGATTGGCTGCCCCACGTTGTGGAGGAGCCAGAACTCAGGGTAGGGTTTCCAAATCCCTCCCCAGCTCCTGCTCACTGCCTTTTCCATCCTGGCAAAGCTGCTGGCTTGGGAATTGCAGGGAAACCGCCGAGTTTTGGCTCTGGGAGGACGATGTGGCCGAGGATCCAACATGCCCAAGGAATCCTGCCCTTCCCACTCCCAGCTGTGCCCCTGCCAGGGCTTTCCCTGGGTTCCAGGGGCCACTGGAATGGCAGCTGGAGCTGAGCAAAGCTCTGGCTGGGGAGATGCTGCAGCTCCTGCCCCAGCGCTCCATCCCCGCTGCCAAGGAGGATTTTGGCCAGGATGTAACATTAGGATGCCACAGTTGTGGCAGTGCAGGGGCCGAGGGCAGCTCTGGGTGCATCCTTATGCCAAGGCATGGGATGAAGGCTCATCCTGCCTCTGGAGCACTGGAAACAGCAGGAAAAACAAGGAAAAGGGGGAAATGCCCCATTGCTGCTGCCAGGAGCTGGCTCTGGGCTTGGACCATCCCCACCTGAGGACTGTGCAGAGTGGTCCCTTCTCATCAGAGACCTGACAGCCCCCCTGCAAGGATGCCTTTGGCCCCCTGAGACACTCGGGATGTTCCCAAGGGATGCTCCCACAAAGCCCTGGAGCCGAGGGGGGGAAGGCGAGAGCATCGTGCAGCACATCTGGCTGTGGCCACGAACATCTGCCCGCAGCCTGTCCCTGCCCTCCATGGGGAGCATTGCCAGGAAACCACCCCCCCCTCCCCGTTTGGGAAATGCCTCTGAGCCAGCAGGGGATTAAACCCAAACATTTTCACAGGATTCCCAGGAAGGGCAAGGCGGGAGGGAGGGCTGGGGTGGGAAGTGGGGGATCCCCACGGCCACGGGAATGTCGGAAACGTTCACTTTGCCCTGCCTTTTCCCATCTGCTCGATGGGCTCGTGATTCAGGGGGTTTATGACAATTCTGTCCTATTAAAAGCCTTAAAACGTGGCGCTTGGGGGTTTATTTAGGATTTAGTCAGGGCAGGGAGAGCCCAAACCCCGCCTGTGTGTGCGGAAAAGCACCGTGAAAACACATGGGAGCGTTTGGTTCCTTCATCGGATGACCAAAATGCATTAAAGGATTCTTATTATTAAGCAGGGGGATGACAAATAATCCACCTCTGAAGAATGTCCTGGTGAGAAACAGCTGTGGAGAGCAAAGATTGCCCTGAGGATCAGCAGCTGCCTGGGACACACCAGCCTTGGGGGCGAAACGAGGGGGGAAAAAGTGTCTTATCAAGAAAATATTTCATCCCTCAGGTGACTCGGTTTGCTCTTTGCCTGAATGAAAAGACCCCAAAAATAGAAGCATGCCGAGGGCTTGCAGTGAATCAATGGAAAAGGGCATTTTTGGGGGGTGAGTGGTGCGAGGGCAGAGCCTGTGCTGGCAGGAATGCGCTCCGAACAAAGCTGGAACCGCGGGGACTTTCACAGGGGTTTGGGTTTCTCCCGCAGCCACAAAAGCAGCGCCTTGAAAAACGACCCCGGGCGTTTTTAGCAGAAGGAGGGATCTGTCCCCGGCCCTGCTGGCTCATCCCGAGGGACCAGGGGGAGCGAGGCACACGACAGGCTTGTCCCCACGTGGGAAGGGCTCAAGGCACCCAGCCCTCATTCACAGACCTTTTCCCACCCGCAGTGTCAGGGGGATGGGGATGGGAAGAGCTGAGGGCACCTCAGGCACTGCAAGCCCTGCCAAGGTGCTCTGGCAGCCCAGAAATCCAACCCCGTCCTGGGAGAAGCCCCAGAAGGTGGAGGGAAGGGATTGTCCCCCTCTACCCCACCCTGGTAAGACCCTCCCCTGCAGAGCCGCCTCCAGCTCTGGCCCCAAGATCTGAAGGGTGTGGAGCAAGTCCAGAGGAGGACACGGAGATGCTCCAAGGGCTGGAACCCCTCTGGAGCCAGGCTGGGAGAGCTGGGGGGGTTCACCTGGAGAAGAGAAGGCTCCAAGGAGACCTGAGAGCCCCTTCCAGTGCCTAAAGGGGCTCCAGGAGAGCTGGAGAGGGACTTGGGACAAGGGATGGAGGGACAGGACAAGGGGAATGGGTTCTCACTGCCAGAGGGCAGGGATAGATGGGATAGTGGGAAGGAATTCTTTCCCCCCTTGCTCCAGATTTTCCCTCTCTGCAAGGGCAGAGGAGGTGGGAAGCTGAAATCCAAGGTCATGGGTGCAAAGGGAGGCCTGGAGGATGCTCTGCCTTAAAGGCCATCAAAACCTCTCATTTGTTTTATTTTGGGGGGAAACAGGATGCTGGGATTCCATTTCACCCAAATCTCCTCCGAAAGGGGCTGTTTTTAGAGCAGCTTTTATTTATTTGTTTCTTCCCCTCGTTGGGAACCAGGGAGTTTGGAGCTGACAGAAAGCAGGGGAAGTGGCAGCTGCTAAAATCTGCAATTACAAATACATGCAGTGACTTTCAGTGAAAACCTAAAACCTCCTCCCAAGGGGAAGAGGGGCTGGAAAATGGGATAAGGTTTCCTCCCGTTCCCACTTGTGCCGGTGCTGGACTTTGTTTGGGAAGAGGTGATGATTTACCCGGGGTGATCCCCAGGCCAGGGGGATTTATGGAGCACTAAAACTGAACAGTCTTGTCTCCACCAGCACTTGGGTTATTTTCCTCCAGGAAAGCTCCAAGTCGTTCTCTTCCTTCCGGGAAAAATCCCAGCTGAGCAGGAGAGCCCTCCCAGCTACTCCCAGCCTCTTGTTTTCCCAAAAAAATACCACCCTGACCCCCAATTCCCACAGTCTGACCCCACACAGACCCAGCCAGGGTCGCATTGCCAAGACCCACCATCCATCTGCAGATCCCTGAGGATCCCAGGCTGGGAATTGGGATCCAAATCCCGACCCTGCTCACCTGCATCCCCTCTGGAGTCCCCCCAGGTGTGAGTGGAGCTAAACTTGGTTTAGATTGCTGTGGGAGGTCTGGGGGAAGCTGGAAGGTGAAGGGCATTTTTTTTTCCTGGGAAAAACAACCTTCCTGGTTGCTTTGGGAAGTTCTTACTCCATCCAGGGGGGAGGGAGAGGGTTGAGTGGTCACTTCAAAGCTGTTTTCCTTTCCCCTCCTTCCCAGGGAATTGTGGTGATGAGACACTGATGGACTGAACCTGCTGCTTGTTCAGGGCAGTGTCTCCCCATCCCAAATATCCAACCCCCTGGAGATGCAGACAAGTGTGGTGTCATTCCCACCCCGTGGGGCTTGTGCTCACAAAGAGGGCAGGAAATCCAAGGAAAACCTGTGCAAAACCTCCCACACTCTCCACAAGCACAGTGGTGGCTTTGGGATGTCCAGCAGATTTTCTGGGATAAGGTCCCACTGCTGGGGATGGGGCAAGTTGTGCCATTTCACCTCCTGAGGCTCTTGGAGATGCTGTTTTGGGGAAGGTTTGGGATCCCACTCCCAGGAAAATCTTGGCTAAACCAGCTCCATGGATAAATCCCCCTCGGTTTTAATGCCTGGGAATGAGGGGATGGTGCCACACCCCATGAGCAAAGGGCTCTGTGGGATGCAGTTGGACTGACTTGGCATCCCAAAGATTTCCTGGTGCCAGGAACCAGCTCTGGGCTGTCACAGGAGCAGGGATTATCCTGTGGATAAACCCCCATGCAGAGCCAAGCACCCCCCTCTGCTCCCAAATTTCAGGCCCCAGCACCACCCCCAATGAGAACTCCAGCCTTATCCATATTTCCAGGCTCATGGATCCCTTTCCTGATGGATGGGCTGTAGGAACCAGTCCTTTTCCCTACACTGAGCCCTGCCATGGGCTCATCCCTGTTGTCACCATCCCTTTTCCCCACCCAGGGTGGGCTGCAGGTCCCTGTCCCCATCCCAGCCTTTGCCGGGGATCAATATTGGATCAATACACGTCTAGTCAAGAGGTGAAAGGGGAATGCATTAAAATACACTCAGTAAACACCACCCAGAGGGCTGGGGAGGCAAGAAATCCTTGGAAAACAACCCCTGGAAGGCACAACAGGAGAGAGCAACATCCAAGAGCCAGTGAATCTCCAGCCGGGGGTCTGAGCCCCACAGGGAAAACCTTTGGATGGAGCAGGGGCTGAAGGGAGTCAATGGAGTGGGATTTGCTTTCCAGGGGGGATATTCCCCCAGATCCAATCCCTGGTGCAGCTCAGGTGGGAAAGGTTGGGGTTTGGCACAGGAACGGAGCAGTTCGGGAGCCTCGGGAATTTTTTTGCCCCCAAAAGCGTCTCGGGTTTCCAAGTGATTTAAAGTGGGAACTTGGAGAGGGCAGGAAACATCCCTGGGAAAGCTCAGCACCTGTCAGAGCCAGGAACTGCAGTTGGGGGTGGGAAAACTCCCCCAGACTCCTGTGGGGAAAAAAGCAGCAAGGAAAAGCCAAAAGGAGATGGGAGCTGGAGGAGGGGGAAGGTCCAGAGGGTTTTTCGGGGGGTGGGATGGGATGGAAATGCCCCAAAGGTACCAAAAATGCTTCAGTGCCCTCAGAGCTGGGTCCAGCTCAGCACAAAGGAGGGGTTTGCTGGATTTTACCTTTGCTTGGAGAGCGAGGAGGCAGGAGGGACGAGCTCCTGGTGTGCAGGTGACATCCCACCCCTTGTGCCTGCCCAAATCCAGCCCCTTGTCCCACCAGCTCCTGGGGGATGGGGATGGAGAGGCACCACCACTCACTGAATGTCAGGGATCCACGCCCAAGGAAATCATGGATCCTTGCTCAAACCAGGATTAATTGGGCTGAGGGGGAGGAATTACAAGTCCAATAAAAGACTCCTCCTGGCCCTGCTTAGGGCAGCAGGATTTCCAGCCACTGCCACTGGCATCCATTGAGCCGGGAAATTTATTCCCGAGACACTTCCAGGAAATAGTTCGAATCAATTTAGAGCCAATTATCACACCAGGCCCCGGGAGCAGGGCAAAGAGAAAACCTTCCTCCCTCCCTCCAGTGCAGCAGGAGGAGAAAGCTGGGAAAATGACAGTATCAGCCCAGGCAGGACTCAGGGAGGAGCTTTTAAGAGGCCTCAAAATCTTCGAACCCAATAAAACAACATCCCTGGGGAGCAGCCTGGGATTCCCACTGGGAAACACTGGCTTTGCTTCCCAAACCCATGGGAAGACCTTTGTGCCTGCACAAGAAGTAGCATCAAACATGACCTAACGGGAAGGAGGGCAGGATTAGGTGGGATATTGGGAAGGAATTCCCCCCTGGGAGGGTGGGGAGGGGCTGGAATGGATTTCCCAGAGAAGCTGTGGCTGTCCCATCCCTGGAAGTGTCCAAGGCCAGGCTGGAGCAACCTGGGCTTGTGGAAGGTGTCCCTGCCCAGTGGAAGGAGATGGTTTTAAATGTCCCTTCCATCCCAAACCATTCCATGATCACCCAGAGCTGTCAGGGGAGGTGCTGACCCAGCATTTGGCCCCAGCAGCTCCTGGAGAACAAACCAGAGCTGATCTGCTCCATCCATCCACACTCCTGGAGCACCACCGTGGTTTCCTAACGTGGATCTCACCTTTCCTCTTGGCCCAAATCCCAGCCCGGGGGTGGCCAGGATGGATGGGACAACATGGGAATGGCTGAGAGGGAAAGCACAACCTCCCAAGCTGCAGGTGCTCAGAGGGGGAGAACATCCCTCCTGCCAGGACCATGTGGGAAATCACTCAGCTCCATCCCCTGAGCTCCATCCAGGAGCGTTTTCCCGGGATGAGGTTCCTCAGGCTCAGCTGGGGGCCAGCCCTGCTCTTCCTGCTGGCCCAGGGAAGAGTTGACAGGGAGGCAAACCCAGGGTAGGGGCACTGCAATCGATCCTCCTGCCCCCCGGGGAAGGGGAGCAGAGCAATGGGAAGCACTAAAGGAAGCGATCCAGAGCTCTGGAAAACAGCTCTGGGATGAAGGTGGCAAAGGGGGGACGAGCCAGGGTTTGGGATGTGCCCTTTGCCTGCAGCTCCTGCAGAGATACAACAACCAGCAGCAGCCGTGGATCCCTGGAAAAACGAGAGTCCCTTGGGGATCCTTTGCTCCCACCAACCAGCCAGAGATCCTTAGGAGATGCAAGGGATAAATCCATATTTCTCCCTTCTCCCCATCCCTTCCCTCTCTGCCCGCCGGGATTCGGTTTCCTCCGTTGGTTTGTTTGTTTTGCAGCGTTGGATAAAGAGCCCTGCGTGGGGAAAAGGGGTGTCTGGGGTGTGGGAACCAACCCCTCCACACATCCAGTGCCTGCTCCCCCTCCTTGGGACCGCAAGGAGTGGCAATAAACCTTGGAACGAAGCTTGGAACACACAGGGCTTGCTGTAAAGGGGGATAACGGGGGATAAAGAGGGATAAAAGCTGGCTGAGGACACTTAAACGGGGGATAATTTAATAAAAAAAAATAGATAAACATGACCCGTATCAGGGCTGGGATCTTTCACATCGTATTCCTGGATAAACCTAAGGATGTTAAAGGCTTTCTGGCCCCTGCATCCCAAAAGCTTCCATGGGGCACAAGTGGCTTTCTCGAAGCGCTTTTAGCCGGCGATTCCGACCTTAGGAGCACTTAACACCTTGGGCTCGCCTGTGCAAAGCAAATCCACGCCCCGCGAAACCAAGGACAACCTGCAGGGAGGGAGCAGCTCCCGGGAACTCTCCTACCCACTGCTTTTGGGAATTCCCATGGGATCGGCAGCCATGGGATCGGAGCTGTCGGGAGCGTTGATCCCAGCGGGTTCTGTCCCCTGTGTCGCGGTTGTGGCTGCCCCAGCCACGGGGACAGCTGGATTTGGGGACAGCTGGATTTGGGGACAGCTGGGAAGGCTGAGCGGGATCCACAGGGCTCTTCCAGCCGGGAGCTGCTCCCACCTGCCCGCGTGGCATCGCGATTACACCCCACGGTCCTCCTGGAGGGGGCAGAGAGGGAGGGTTCGGGCTTCAAAAGGACCAAAGGACATCCCGCCCCCGGCTCCACACCCTTCTCCCGGCCCGGGGGATGCCCCAGCGTGTGGATAATGCCGCTAACGAAGCGTGTGGGTGATGCTGCAGCCCCAGCTCTGGGCGAGGACCACCCAGTGCCACCACCCGTCTGGGTGCCCAGCTGGGCTCCAGGAGTGACTTCCCGAGCACATCGAGCCACCAGCAGCTCCCGCGGGGTGTCTGGAAGCCGAGAGCATCCAATTAGCAGCATCGAGTGGAGCATCACAGCCCGAGCCTGCTCTGCCAGCGACCAGCAGGGCGTGTGGGGAAGGGGAACATCCCAGCCCGCAGCCAGGGAAAGGCAGGCTTCCCAAATGACATCCCAGTGGGAACTGGCTGGAGCTCAGCCTCTCCTCCAGGACCTTTCCCGTGGGCTGGAAGGGCAGCCAAGGCTCGGAGCGCTCCCAAAAACCACTCTCCCCTGTCCCATGTGATGCAGGCTGTTTATTTTTGTACGGCTGTTGCTCCTCCCCTGGCACGGCAGATCCTGCTTTGGATTAGATCCCGGTTTTCCTTGGAAAACCCTCGCCATGAACCCTCCGTGTTTCACTGCCCGGGTGCCTGGATGGGGACAGAGCCCGGCTCGACACGGAGGGATGGGAATCCTATCAACAGCCTGGATTGTTCCCTACCCCCCTTGCTGCATCTTTCCAACCTCCCTGCCTCCTGCATGCCTTGCTATTTGCTTCTCCTCGCCGGTCCTGACCTCCCACCCTCCCACAGCCCAGCCCGAGTCAGGAGACCTGGAGGCTTCGGAGCAGTCCCGGGCATTTGGCCACCACCGTGTGTTGTTCTTGGCCCCTCCGGAGGAGGCAGGAGGGGAATGTGCCGCCCATGGAGAGCGGCCCCGGGCCCGGGCTGATGGCAGGAGCAGGCTCTGGGAACCAAACAGGCTGAAATTCCAGAGCGTGTGGCCGGGAGCAGCCGCAGCCACCCGGGCACGGTGGCCAAGAGCCAGCCTGGATCACCGGAGAGCTCCTGCAACACACACAGCTCCTTCCTCTGCTCCAAGGGGCAAATCCCTCCTGCCTCTCCCATCTCCCTGGCTTGGCTTCCCACCATCCCAGGGAGCAGCTCAGCACCAGCCCCGGGGTGCAGCACGATTCTCCCTCTCCCATCACTCTCCCAAAGGGCCGTGAGGACAAAGAGGACACGGCCAGGCTGCTGGGAATGAGTGGGGCTCTGTCAGCACAGCCCAGGCAGGAGTGTCCTCTCCATCCACCCTGTCCCTGGAAAACACTCAGCTCCCACCAGGAGTCATTCAGCAAACAGCAGGGCTGTGCCTGGACCCTTCCCTGATGGCAGGAGGATCCTCACTCCCGTTATCCGGGCTGGCATCGCACCAGTTATTCCAGGACAACATCCCATCCAACCCTGTAAGCAGCAATGATCCCACTCTGCCATCCTTCCTTGTCCCCAGTCCCCCATCCCCTGGGGTGTCCACGAAGCTGCAATGGCGGGAGTGTGTGGAGAAGGATCCATCCCCACGTGGTCGGTCCCACCCAGATCCACCCGAGTGGGCGATGCCGGGACGTTCGTGCTGGGGGGTATTTCCAGACCCACCTATTCCCAAATGCTCTGGGGAAGGGAAGAGTGCAGAGCACCTCTCTCTTCCCCCACATTCCCAGAAAGGCCTTTTCATCTGGGGAGGAAATAGCTGGATGTGCTAAGCCACAGCAGGAGCCAAGCCCTCATATTTGGCTCAGCGAGAAGGTCACGAGAGGAGACCCGGTCGCCTTCCCACAGCCAAGGGAGGCTGAAATCCCAGGATCCAGCCAGGAAAACACAGGGGGATGAACCACAAGACCCTCATGTCCAAGCCAAGGTGCCCACCAAGCCCCTCACCCCAGCTGGGGACACACAGGGCTTGGGGGGAGCTGCTGGTGGTGACCACAACCCTGAGGGACAAGGGGTGGCAGCTCCCACCCAGCTGGCCAAAACACCAGGACTCCGGCTTTGCTTCCCACTGTGGAGCTCCAGAGCTGAAAATAAAGGATAAAGCCCTGGATTGAGGCTGACAGCTCATCCCAGCCCTCGCTCCCCACCCCAGGCAGCCCTTGACTCACAGCTCCAGACCCCTCAAAGGGCTCTTTGTCTCCCTGCAGCAGCAGCCAGGAGTGGCCTTGGCTCTCCCTTGGGAATGCCAGGAGCCCCAGGGAAGGAGCCAGGCACATCCAAGGGTGCCTCGAGCACCCAGGGGTGCTCTGCTGCTCCCTCTCAAGCCTCAAGGCACCTTGGATCACCCACAGCAGCTTAAATCCCTCTGGAAGGAGCTGCATCCAGGGATGCGTTGCCTGGGCAAAGGGAACCCGTGTGCTCCCAGAATGTAGCTGATATCTGGGATTTTTGGGGTGCTCGTGCAGCCCAGACCCCCCAGCCACGGATTTGGGATCTGACCCCTCCAAAAGAACCTGCTGCTCCCACAGTCCCAGCCTGGGATTTATTCAGTGGCTCTTTGGGTGAATTCCTACATAATTTCCACTTTCCCTGGGAGGTTTGGGGTTGTGTTTTTTTTTTAATTCCCCTTTTCCCCCCAGCTTTGGCATCAGCTGGAGAGAGGAGGGGGGAGAGGGGAAAGCAGCCGGAATCGGATTGCAGCCTTCACACATTTCCAGGCTTTTTCCCACCAAGAAAAGCTGGAAACCTCAATCTGTCAGGCCACCTAAACAAAAACACATGGATGCAGCTCGGAGGGAGCCGGGAGGGATTTCAGGGCAATCAAAGGGAGGGAGAAAGGCACGGAAAGACCCACGGGAGAGCGCTGGGAAAAGCAGGCAGCCAGGTGGGGACATGGGCAACGTGGTGGAGATGTCCCACCAGGAGGAGATGAAAAGAGCTGGAAAAGAGGAATTTGAAAGCTCAGGGTGGAGGGGACACAGAGCCAGGACAAGGAAGGGGATGGGAAAAGCACGGCTGAGTGACACCCACTGCAGCCAGAGGGGAAACCCATTGCAATGGCCATTGAAACAGGAGCTCCTGCTCACACGTGGGCTGAGCAGCTCCACACACCGTTCCAGGGAAGCGAAAAAAGAAGGGAAAAAAATCCCATGGAAGCACTTAAAATATTTGCATTAAATACCCACCAAGCCTATCAGGATTAATAGCATTACAGTAAATTCCAGACAAATTAATAACCATTAGGCCGGCACGTAAAAGCACTCCTGGAGCTGCCGGCCTGAGCCTCGTGGTAAATCACTTTGCCAGCAGGATCCAACGCCCTGTTCCCATTCCAAGAGCTCCTGGAGCCTCCTGAGAGAAATAAAACCACGCAGGCAGCACCACGTGTTGGCACCTCGTGTCCCCACGGGCTGAGGATGGAGAGTCTCCCTTTAAAAAGCCACCAAAACTAAAATAAACACCCCACGAATTGGCCATGGCTTTTTATTTTGGTCTGACAGAATTTCTTGGGCGTCCCAAAACTCCTGGATAAAAAGGGGTTGGGAGCTCTTGCTGTTGGATATAGGGCAGAGCTTTCAGAGCAGGATCCAGGGGGAAGGAGGAATGGGGCACTGGGGAGCAGGAAGGGGGCACTGGGGACGAGGAAGGGGGCACTGGGGAGGATGCAGCTGATTTCCAGCTGCCCTCAACGTGCTGCAGGATCTTCCCCAAGCAACTCACCCTCCCTTTTCCCACCCAGCCAGGGGCTTTGGCAGCCAGGGATTTGCAGCTGGGCTGTCCCACACAGCTGGACCCAGCCCCACCTCAGCCTGGCTGGAAAGGGAAAGATTCCCATTGGGATTTGTCCCTCCTGCTGCCATCGGCCCAAACCCCTCCAGCCTCGGCTCCCTGGAAGGGGAAAAGGGAAGGAAAACTTCCCATAAACACCAAGCAGGGGGGTGGATGGGGAGAAGGAACATCTCCAAAGGGATGACACCACCAACCAGCCTCAGAAACCTTGACCTGTCCCCTATTCCATGCCTGGGATTAATTAGCCAGGTTAATCACGGCTGGAATAATTGCCTGAGCCAGCATTAAGACACTCTCTCATCCTGCAGGGCTGCTTTTTACCTGGAAAAACCATCCCTGCCTTCCCCAGCAGCTCCTGCCTTCCTGCAAGGCTATTTCCTTTTTTTGCCAGCAGGATTTATCTATTGCTTTTTTCAGGGAATTCTGGTTTTTCCCTGGCAATGCTGAGGGCAAGGAGGCTCCTGTGGGTGTCCCATTATCCCTGATGTCCCCCCAAAAAGGGATTTAGAGGGATCACCACTATCTTGGCAGAGCTGGTGTTTCTCCCTGGACATGCAGAGCCCAGAAATCACCCAGATTTCCCACCTCAGGCCTGGCCAACGCTCAGACAGATGTTTTCTATAAATAACAAAAGAAGGAGCACACAAAGTGCAGGAACAGGGAAAGCAAATCCAATTAGGCTGGAGAAATTCTTCACCAGGCTTGTAAAAGGGCTGTGGTTAATCATCTCTCAGGGCACATCTATAGCAAAATAAGAGAGAGTTTTTAGTCCTAATTCAAGCCTTTTTGGGGGGAAAAAACCTGCCTGGAGGGGCTTGGAAGTGCATCCCCATCCCTGTCTCTCTAAATCTTTGTCCAGTCTCCCTGTTTGTCCACTTTAGAAACAAGAATGGGAAAATCTGAGCCAAAATAACTAAAAAAAAGGGGGGAACTTGCCAAGAGAAGGGAAAGAGCTTTGGAGTTTGCTTGATTTTCTATAATAACAACAATAATTGATTTTTCTCCTGCTGCTCTCTGGGATTTTGGCTGGGGATGTCCCCCAGGAACGGGGCTGCAGTGTAGCTTTCACTTAAATGGACAATTTGTTGCTTTAACTTGCTAAAACCTCAAAAGCCACAACAAGGCTGGGCTGTACAAGCTGCTTCTCTCCTGTCTCAAGTGACAGCTTGGCCCCTGTCACGGTGCCAGGGGGGGACTTAGACCTTCAAAGACCCCCCAGATTTTGGGGGGGAGGGGGGGCAGCTCAGAACCTCCCAAAACAGCCCCAATTCATTCCCTGGAGCCAAAGGTTTTAATCCAGCAGCTGAGCCCCAGCAGTGGGAGGTGGAAGGGAAGCAAATTCAGCCTCCAGACACGGGTTTTGTTCCTAAATCAGAGCAAAAAATAAAACAAAAAAAAACCCCAAAACACCACCAAGCAGCAACTGGTTGGAATGAAATAAAAAGATAACGATAATAAAATAAAAAAATAATGTATAGACAGAGAAATCTTCTCATGGAGTCATTGAACCGAGGCTGGAAATGGTCCTAAAGGGGGGGCTGAGCCCTGGGATCCTGTCCCTGCTCCAAGGGCTCCTCATGCCTTTTGCATCAGGCACTCATTGCAGCAAATGCAGAAACAGGCAGGGCTGGCCGGGCAAGGAAAGGCTGGGCTGTCCCCCCTGGAAGGAGGGGGACACTGGGGGGGACACGGGGGGGTCACTG
>JAWWTY010021959.1:0-25767 GCA_035222235.1 Margarornis squamiger | reverse complement strand
CCAACCTGTGCCAGGGCCTGCCCACCCTCCCAGCCAGGAATTCCTTCCCAATATCCCATCTATCCCTGCCCTCTGGCTGTTTAAACCTCACCTGGAGGTCAAGTTTTGGGGAAAACAGTTCTCAGGGTTGCATTTGTCTTGGCAGAAAACACCCTGAGCCCCACAGGAGCCTTTGCATGGATTTTCATGGTGTCAGAACCAGCTTTGCACCTTCCAGAGAGTTCTGAGGAGCTTTAATGGGCTTGGTGAACCCCTGAGCCCTCAGGCTGGACCCGTGAGGGGTTTGGTGGTGCAGCAGAACCTGGTTCTGGTGAATCCACAGGGTGTGATGACGCAGGTTCCCCAGGCAGCAAAAAGAGACCTTAACAAAGTTGTTCCAAAGACCATTTTTGTACTAAAAGTAGAGGGGTTTATTTTTTTCAAAAGTACTACTTTAGGCAAAAAAAAAAAAAAAAAAAAAAAAGGTCAATTTTTCATATGCAGAAAATAATTACAGACTCTTTCCTGGATGTTACAGTGTTTTAACCAGAGTTTCTTTATGAATTCCCCATTCTGTGGCTGCTTCTGCTGCAGAACCTCCATGGGAACACCAGGCAGGGGGGCCTGTCCCTGCTGCCCATTCCATGGGCCTGGAGCCTCCCAGGGATGTGCTGCCTGTGGAATCCAAGAAGCAATTTCGATCTTGCTGTGGGCTATCTTTTACAGGGGGAGAGAATATTGCCCCTGAGTGGGTCACTCTGCAGCCCATCGTATTTCTTCCTGTTTGATCTCCCAGAGATTAAAGTTCAGTGTGTTGCAGGGCAGTTTATATTGCTGAGGTAATATAAAATTATTAAAAACAGAGAGACACGCAATATTGTGACTGCACATCAAAAGCTCCATAAGACAAAGGAGGGAAAACTGACTTGAAACTGGAATTATTAGAAGCATCTGTGGTGGCCTTTATTTCCCATTGAACAGTGCAACACATTGTGGAATGGTGTGGAATTGTTTCTGTGCCCTAATTTTCTGATTTTCACCCTAAACCCCTGGGTTTACCTGCTGCTGCAGAGGGAGCAGGAACTCCTGGTTAGTGAGTTTGGACCTTAAGACACAAAGGAATGTTCTCCAGTGCCACAACCTATAACATGTATGGAGAAGTTGGGTTATTTTCTTACTCCTCTGAGGAATTTGAAACAAAACAGAAATAGAGAATTGTTTAGAA
The DNA here is from genome assembly GCA_035222235.1 of Margarornis squamiger. Taxonomy (NCBI): domain Eukaryota; kingdom Metazoa; phylum Chordata; class Aves; order Passeriformes; family Furnariidae; genus Margarornis; species Margarornis squamiger. The sequence goes on along the minus strand of JAWWTY010021959.1, from coordinate 24,563 downwards.
ACAGGTTTAGGACATTTAGACTAGAACTAGAAATATCTATTAGATCACATTAACTTTTAAAGTCAGAGTAGACTGTTTAGACCTGGGGTAATATCTGTATAAGCCACAATGGTCTCAGGGGGTATTTCCATAGTCAAAAACAATTCAGTAACATTTTAGATCGGTCACTAAGAGGAACTGGGGAGACATTTATTTCCAGTCACCCCTAATGTAAACACGAGGGAGGTTATTTGGGTGAACCCCAAGCAGAGATATTGCCTGTGTGGGATGGGCTGTGCTCCCCAAATCCCCATGGAAGGAGTAGTGCCAGGTTTCAGGGGTTTGGATGCTCCTTCCCAGCACAGCTCTGGGTGGTTCAGCCCCTGCCCAGGTGGCCAAAGCCTTTGGGGAATGAGGAAAATATCCCAACCTTGTCAAAAACACCCTTTAATGTGAGCTCAGCTGCCTTCATTCACATTCCTGCATGGGGACCGGGGCAATCCCAGCACAAACTGAGGCTGGGTGGAGAAGGGATGGGGAGTAGCTTTGAGGAGAAGGATTTGGGGCTGCTGGTGGGTGAAGGGCTTAACACGTGCCCTGGGGGTGTCCAGCTCTTGGTTTGATCCTGCAGTGACTCCAAACACTCTGGCTGTCATCAGCGTGGGGTGGAAGCTCCTCACCATGGAGGAGAGGACATGTCACTGAATGGCTTTGGCAATGACCATAAAGAGTCACAGAATTACTGAGGTTGGAAAACCCCTTTGAGATCATTGAGTCCAACCATCCCCCAGCACTGCCAAGGCCACCACTGACCACGTCCCCAAGTGCCACATCCACAGGGCTTTGAAATCCCCCCAGGGATGGGGATCCACCACCTCCCTGGGCTGCTGTGCCAGGGATGGACAGCCCTTTCCAGAAAGGAATTTTCCCAATATCCAACTAAATCTCCCTTATCCCATCCTGAGGCCGTTCCCTCTGCTCCTGTCCCTGTTCCCTGGGAGCAGAGCCCGACCTTCCCCAGCTCCCTGCTCCTGTCAGGGGGTTGCATAGAGGGAAAATGTCCCCTCTGAGCCTTCTTTTCTCCAGGCTGAGCTCAGAGACCCTCAGAGGAATGTGTGAATTCCCAGAAAATCAGAACAGAGGAGAATGGGGAAGGTAACAACCAGGGGGATGTGACAGTCCTGGGTCACAGGGGTGATCTCTGGTTCCTTTAGTGCCTGGCAACAAAGTTGTCCTATTTTGGAATTATACAGGGTCTGGATGATTTCCCTCTGTGCTGTGGATCAGTTTGGGAGGCCATGGATAGACCCTGAGAAGAGGAAAGAAAGGGAACATCTTCTTTGTGGCCAGGTAAGGAAACAGGTGGAGTTTCCACGTGTTCTCTGCCAGAAAACAAGATGTGTTTCCTGCAATGGCTGTGAATTTTAAAACACAACCCCCTGAGCATCATCTGGGGCTGTTCCTCTTTGCAAACAGGAGCCCTTCCTTTCCCCTTCTGCACTTCTTCACCAGGGGCTCTCACAGCTCCTTCCCTGTGCTGGGAACAGCTGGTGGCAGGAAGGGCTGGGGCTGGAGTTGTCACCAGGGTAATGGGGAACTGGGTCCTTTGATCCTTGGGATTTACACTCCCTTATCTGCTGGAAGGCAGAGGCACCCACCCACCAGCTCTCTGCGCTCCACAAAGGGCTTTAAAGCAGCTGATTATTTGACTTTCAAGTTTCCTGGGCTCTCCTATTGTCAGTCCATCAGGAGTGTGGGATGAGTCCTAAGATCACTGATAAAATGTGGGTTCATTTTGCCCCATGGCTCTCCTCGTTTCAGGATGATTTCTGGTTTTGGGTTTTAAGACAAATTAATCCAGATTTTTTTCTTGGAGCACTCCTTGCCTTTATTTCTGTCCTCACTTCTATCCCATGAAATGATGCTCTCCTCTCCTGTATCCCCTCAGTGTAGCAGGGTTTTTCCAAACAACTTCAATTTAATTATGAGTGAAACAAGTTGTAAAGTTATATGTCATTTATGGCTGTCTTCTGGGAATTATTAAAGAGTTGGGGGGGAATTGAAAAGTTTCCCCCCCAAATTAAGAGGCCACTGTGATTATTCTGGCCAGAAAGCAACAAGTGTACCCAAGCAGAGCTGTGTAATTTTCCTAATTAAGTATGAAATCAGGGTTAATAGCTCATAGAGCCTGGGGGTTCATGTTTCTTTAGGTGTTGCTTTCAAACCCAGTGACAGAATTCAGTGAACAGGCACAGCAGAAGTGCTGAAAACAAATATATCTTTACAGAGATAAGTGGCTTTACAGTGTGTTTGGAAGGGCCCAAACCCAGAAGGTAACACTGTCTCATGTAAAATTAGTATTCATTAATAAATAAATATTAATATTTAACGCTTTATTTAAAGAATTTTAATATATAAAATAAAATCATTATTGACAAATAAATGTTAAGCGTTATAAAAACTTTCCAAACAATTGTAAAAGCTGCAAATTGGAATGTTGGCTCCATTTTAACAAACAACAAGTAGAGTTTTGAAAGCAAATGTGTGGCCTGACCTTACAAAGGGGGCTGTGAGGAATGAGACCCCGTGTCCTGGAGAGCAGAGCTGAGGGAACAGGGAGCTGGGAAGGGCTGAGATGCTCTCCCTGACACACCAGCTGCTTTCTCCACCCTCTAGTCCGAGCACAGCCCAGCCACTCCAGAAATCCTGCCTTCATTTCAAGGGAACAAACAGAAACCAAACCTCTGTCCTCTCAAACCAGCCCGAAACCCCCATCCAGGTGTCATCCCTGCTGCTCAGATGCTGCTGGAATGGAGGAAAAAAACCTGCTGTCCCAAAGGGAGGTCCCAAAGAGTCCTCCAGCCCCAGAGGAGCCCATTTCTGTCATTCCCTCCTGGCTGGCCCTGAAGTCCTTCAGCCAGGAATGCTCTTCCGTGGTGACTCCCAGCACAGGGAACTCTCATCCAGGCTCTTTCCAGAGCAGGCTGATGGATCCCAGAGCTTCTGTTGTACACTTTTTGTGAGGGTGGCACGAGGTGTCTGTAGTTTGGGGATCAGGAAGATCATGTGAGGATGGGGAGGCCTGGAATGGATTTCCCAGAGAAGCTGTGGCTGCCCCTGGATCCCTGGAAGTGTCCAGGGCCAGGTTGGAGCACCCTGGGACAGTTCCAGGTGTCCCTGCCCATGGCAGGGGGTGGCACTGGATGGGCTTTGAGGTCCCTCCCACCCAGGATTTTATGATTCTCTGAGGCAACCCAGTAACTTGTCACTCTGCCTTGACCTTTAGAGGATATTTTTGATGCCCACGTCTCCTGCAGCTTTTCTTTTTGTAGTGGGGGAAAACAGCCCCTACATTTTGTAGCATCCCATGGTAGGAAAGGAGGGCAAGTTCCCCCTCTGTTAGGAAACAGCACAGCTCCTTTGGCCAGAGTTAGTTATTGCCAGGAGGATCTGGATGAGAGGAGCTTTAAAAGCCCCTGTTTTCCACTGTAGGACTTCCTGGCATTGGGAAGGACCGTGCTTCTCCCCTGAAGCATCCCCAGCCAGCTGAAGGGGCTTCTCTTGGCTGTGCCAGGTCACAAATCATTCAGCTGTCCCTGCCACCACCTCAGAAACAGGGATGTTTGGGTGTGTGTCCCAAGGAAAGCGATCATTTGCTTCTCCCTGTTAGCGAATAACCTCAATTATTTCATTTCCTTTGGAGACCTTTGGCAAGAGGTTCCCTCCCCAGCCACTGCCAGCAGCTCTTGTTCCTAAATGAAATGAGTTCTTGGCCTCCAGGAGCACAGCCAGGAAATTTGTCATTGTTGGGCCAAGTGATATTTTTATGTGACCTAATCAATGACATTTATTTCAGGCAATACATATTGCGAGGCCATTTATTCTATTAATAAATAGCATAAGGAAAGCAATGAGTTCACTCGAAGGAAAACAAAACCTTGGGTTGTTTCTATGATGCATTTCTTTGTGTGCTGCAGGGGTTGGATGTGGCATCACTGATGAAATATTTCTGAAAGTAACTTTCAAAGGAGCGAATGGAGTCAGATTCCTTGTCCTGGGTCAGCTGCCTTTGCTTCCCCCCCGGGTTTGGCAGCCCTTGCCCTGCTGACAGTTTTCCCAAGGACAAGAAGTTCCCAGCCCTGGGAATTCTAGTGCAGTGGATTCCTAACACAGACTATTCCCAGACCTGTGGGATGTGTTGGGGACACCAAGGAGAAAGTCCTGGCCCTGCTGGAGTTCAATTCTAATTCATGCTGGTGGAAAAGGATTTCATTGCAGAATTTATACAAGCTCAGGTGAAGAATCAGATCAATTGCAAAGCCCAAATATCTTCAGTTGGTGGATCTCTTGTGTTTTTGATGCTCAGGTACAACTTCCAGTGGTTTCACTGTGAATTCCAAGCATGGAATTGAAGGAAATTGGGGTCTGCAATGGAATTGTTTCCTTTTATGGACAAAGCTTTAAATATTGCTGAAAGCAAAGGGCCTCTGGCAAAGAGCTTTGGACATTTTACAGCACTACAATGGCAAGGCAGGCTGGAAGGATATCAAAGAGACAAAAACATTGACCACTGAGCTCAAGAACCCATGTTTGTTCATAACTCTGCCTTCCATTGTTCCTTCCTGGGGGATAACACACAGTAGTGGGATCACGGGGGATTTTGGGACTCAGACAGTGGGGCATTTACTGTTTTCTTGTGTAGAACTTTGCACTGGCCCAGTGTGGTTTGTTTACACTTTAATATCCCCCCCCCAGTGAATTATTTTTATGGAAGCAGGATGAGATAACACAGAGCTCCAGGAGGGCTCCGAGTCAGGCAGGGCTGGATGTCCACATGGAGTCCTGGGGGAGCTTGCCAGGTTTCTGCTGGGGGCCACCAAAGGGGATCCAACTTTTCATTTTCTTCCTTCCCCTAAAAACATCCGGCTCAAGAAATGTTCAGGATGCTGAGTTGTTTCAGGAGTGTCCCAAGATGGGATTTAGGGAGGGGGCCAGAACTTCTGGTGCTTGTGGCAGCTTTTGGGTTCATGGTGATGGGGCCACATCTGGGTCATAGGATATGGAATATCCTGAGTTGGAAGGGCCCCACAGGGATCATGGAGTCCAGCCCCCAGCCCTGCACAGGCCCATCCCCAAGAGCCCAGGGTTGTCCAGCCTGGAGGAGAGCCCAGGACCAGCCCAGGAAGGGCTCCTGCCCATTCCCAGCCCTGGAGAAGGCAGCAGCTCATTCCCTGCTTTGCCTGTGGGTGGAACGAGCCGAGAGGAACATCCTGTGGATGCCAGAACGGTCCCGAGGGGATTGGGGTGGTGCTGCTGGAGACTTTCTGATGGAAGGTGGTGGCTGGTGGGAGTTTGGACCTCCCTGGTCCTGCCCCTCCCTGCCTGCCCCTGCCGTGTCCTGGCTCTGGAAGCCAAACTGGGGGAAAACAATCCTTTTTTTACTTTATTTCCTTGGTTTTCCAAAGGCTTCCCTGTCAGTTCACAGCAGGATCACATGAACCCCGGGGAGGGATAGGAATGTGTGGATAAGAGCAGGAGGGACGGTGGGGTTGGGGCAGCACCACTTGGGCTCTTTTTAAAGCTTATTTTGAGCTCTTTTTTTCTCATGAAACTGAGACTTTCTTTACCTTACTTAGGTTGTGGTTTCTCCCTCCTGCTTTAGTCAAAGATAACATAGGTATGGAGCATATCCAAGGCAGGGTCCAGGCCTATGGAATGAGCAGGCCCAGCAGTGATGGGATGACCCACAAAGGAATTAGAGTTAAACAGGCACTTTCCTTCATTTACTTTCAATGTTTGTGCAGTAACTTTGAAACTAAGGCAAAAAACTCATGCGAAAATACCAAATGGATCTTGCAAAACTCGACCTAATGGCAAAAATATGTCTTCCCTTGGCTTTATAAATGATTTTAAACAGTATTTTATTTTCCTTGGAGTGGAAGGGAAGGGCAGAATATTAAAATAGTCTTTGCTTTTGCTTTTCCCAGCAGTAATGAAGAGACAGAGCGATTTCTTGTGGAGGTCATTCCTCTTGGGTTTGTGGGGCTTTGTGCACCCGTTTCTTTGTGCCATTTGACACCTATTAATAATATTAATACTGAAACTGTTAAGGGGTTTGTTTAGATCAGCTTAATTGATCGTGCTCTTTGGTGAAAGTTGTGCAAGAGCCTGTGTGAAGTAATGGTCAGTAACTCCTCCCTCCAGCTGAAGATGTGATCAGGGCTCTTGAACTCCCCTCCTGAATTCTCCTGTGGCTTAGTTAGTGGGCAAAAAAAATAAAAATTAGGGAAGTTGCAAAGCCAGGACACTGCCTCGTGTCTCAGAGGGGATTGGAGTTCCGCTCCTCATTATTTCTTCTGTGGTAACTCTCTAGCAGGTAAAAAAGTCCTTTTTCCCTTGGAATCCCATTTATTTTCAACGCCAATTAGAAAGGAAAGGAGCAATTCATTGGGTTTGAAGGATGAAGGGTCCTGAGCTCAGATTCAGCCTGTAGCAGCATAAAGGGTTCATTTTCCTCCGCCGTGCCTCCCTTGGGTCGATGTCCTTCAGCAGAACTCCTCTGTTGGCTGTGTTGGATAATTGTTCCATCGTGCAGTGGCACAGCATCCCGCAGGATCCTTGGGAGTGCTGCCGTGTCCCTTTTGGTCCTGAAGAGTGCCGGACCTGTCTGGGATGGGGGTGACTTCTCCTCCCACCACAGGCACTATTTTCTTCCCCCCCACCCCTTTCAATCCGTAAGAACTAAAAAGGAAATGGCAACCTGCTGATTTTTTGGGGGGTGAGGCCATTCCCTGCCCAGGGGGACCGGGACCATCTCGGTGCCACCTGGTGGCAGCGCACCCTCGGGGGTCCGGGAGGTTCAGCCTCGGGGCTGCCTCGCATTTCGGCGTTGTTTTCCTTCCCTCGATTGCAAACAGCTCACGGAACACGCTTGTTTTTTAAAAGCTTGCAGTCTGCTCTTAACTCCTGGCACGGGATTAGAGAGCAGAGAGGCCAAAAATTTGCTGACATAAGTGCAGCAGCAACAACCATCATTTCAGGGCTGTAAGAAGGCAAATGTTCGTACTTAAATGCGTTTTGTTCACAAAATGAGACCTCTAAATTCAATTACCTCTGTGGAAGAGGTTTGAAATACAGCCTGGTTTGGTACAATACACGTTGCTGTGAGCTCTTTGTTGAGTTCTCTCATGTCCCCTAATTAGGGTGGCCCCCACTCAATTTTGATGTCATTAAATCGATATAAACCTTCAGGGATGGGTGATTTGGGGTAACAAGCAGTTTGTTGCACAAGATCTCAGGGAGGACTGAATATTGTTAAAAATGATGGGGAAACACAGGAAAAGGGGGTGTGCAAGGTATAAAATGTGATTCGCACTTGGGGAGCTTCCAGAACCACAGGACAAGGAGTGGAGAGGATCTGGAGCGTGGATCTTACAGTGGAGGCTGGAAATGTGGATTTTGATGGTGGGGGACAGAATTGGGGCTGAAACCCACGTTTTCAGGGAGCTTCTTGAACAAGCTGGGGGGCCTGGAGTGCCAGGACAAGGGGGAATGGCTTCCCAGTGAGAGGGCAGGGATAGGTGGGATATTGGGAAGGAATTCCTGGCTGGGAGGGTGGCACAGGTTTGGCAGAGAAGCTGTGGCTGCCCCTGGATCCCTGGAAGTGTCCAAGGCCAGGTTGGACAAGGCTTGGAGCAAAACTGCACAGCAGAAATGGATTCACATCTTTCAGATAATCCTTGTTTTCCCTCTCGGGTGTCACTGGAATTCTCAGCACCCAGAGCCTGCCCCGTGCTCCCGAAACCCACCGAGGGCTGTAGAGCACATCGAGGCAGAATTCGTGGATGGGTTTTGGCGAACTCCTTTAAAAGCCAGAGTCGGTGGATTTTGCCGCATGTTCGAGGCTCGTTTGCCATCTCGTGGCTGCCGGGAGAAGGGAGGCAGCGGCTGCTCTGCCCCAGTGACTCCTTGCTTGCCTTTGCCTTTGCCTTTGCTGAGATGTCAATTAAACATCTCATTGACGGCGGGAGGTTCGGGCACTGTTCTCCTCCGCGACAAACATTACCAGTCCAGGAACAACATCCAAATATCCTCTAAAAGTCAAGGCAGAGGGACTCGTGGAGGAGTTACTGTGTTGCCTCGTGGAATCCTGGAATGGTTTGGTTTGGAGGGACCTCAAAGCCCATCCCACCCCCTGCCATGGGCAGGGACACCTTCCACTAACCCAGGATGCTCCAACCTGGCCTTGGACACTTCCAGCAACAGCTGGAGCGGGCATTATATAAAATAATAACAGATAACATATATATAAAATATGTTAAATGGATTTTAGCCATCACAGATCCCATCCCTCTGCTCAAGAGGAAACCAACAGGCCCAGGATTGCCCACAAGGACCAGAATAAAGCTAAAACCCCACTCACCTCCAGGCAGAGCCAGTGCCACACAAATTAATCTCTCTTTGGACATCCATGACATGATTTTCCCCTCTCTCTTTCACCACAGTAAATCTGCCACAACTTCATTGTCTTTCAATGCTACTGGGAGTTGAACAAAGTATTTTAATGCTGTCATTTGTGGCTTTAAATGTGCTCCCATCCAGGGGAAAAAATCCTGTTGGGAGGCATGGACAGAACCAGATGCCATGGAAGTAAAATCACTGTTGTCATAAATAAATGTGCAGCCCCCCAATATGACACAGGTTGTTATGGTCACAGGTGATTTTTTGACTATTCAGAAGTGAAAATGTTAACCATTTATTATCATTTCTGCATTTAACCTGCTCTAAACCATCTTGGTTTGGCTGGAGGTTGTAGGTTTGATTTTTCCCTTCTGCCCAAAAGAAATTGGGATCAATTTCCGTCCCAAATCCGTAGAAGCTTTACCTAAATAGGAGTGATTTAAAGGAAAGGAGAATTGGGTTCTACACCCCCACGGCTGACACACTTTCATTAGGTTTCACTTGCAAATTTTATTTCATTTTTTTTCCAAGAGGGAAGAAAGGACAGATGTAAAGTTGAGAAACTGTTGGAATGCAGCTGGTGTAGGTTGATTTTCAGTATTTATGCCAGTGGCTCTCCAAGGTCCATCCTTGGCTGCTGCCAAGGGAATCCTCCTGCTGGTTCTGATGGAGTTGACTCTGACTCAAACCAACATTACCATTGTGATGATAAATAATACAAATGGCACCACATCTGCAGGAAGGGTGAACTTGGCCCAGCTTTTTAGCCTTAACACTACTAAACTTCTCCTTTATTTTTGCACAGTCTGGGCATATTTATTGTAATATAGATGTGAATGTAAAATCATCATTTCCCCAGGCATTTTTAGCAGATAAATCATCATTTCCCCAAATGTTTCTAGCAGATAACTAGTCTCAAGAAGGATGGAAATCTGATTTATTTTCACTCAAAGTACTTATAAAACAATTTTGCTTGGGAAGAAACAAGCCTTTTCCCTATTTGTTAACCAACTTTTCATCTAGTTTACTGTAAATATATAGCACATGTTGGACTGGATGGACTGGATGGAATATCATGACTTTAACACTGAAGAGAGAATAAGTGACACAGTAAAAATGATATTTTTTGTCAGTACCTTAAAGAGGGGGTTGAAACTCACTGATCTTTGAGGCCCCTTCCAACCCAAACCATTCCATGTTCCTCCTAAGTGCCTTGGGCTGTTGTTTCATAACCTGAAACGCTTCAGCCACATCTGAAAAATATAAGTTTTTCTTTATTTTCCCTCTCTTTAGTATACAAAGCAAGAGTTCAGTGGTTTGGAGCATTGTGATTTTCTAGCATTCAAAGTCCATGACATCACCAACTGGCTGTGAATTAATCAGAAAACCCCCCATTCAAAAATAGCAGCCTTTTCTCCATAGGGCTGTTCCTTGTTTGTGTTGCAGCATCTGGGCTCACTTAGCACCCAAACCAGCTTATAGCCCCGTTCACACAGCAGAGCCCCCCAGCTATGGCAGAGCACATGGGCATCTGCTGACAGAATGGGCAATATTGATAATGCTGGCAGGGAGATTTCACCCCTCCCTGCAGCACAGCAGCTTCACTTGCAGAGGCACTTGGTTTGTGACAGGTTAAAGAGCGACTGCCCACAAGAGTCTGGGAGAGTCTCTCTGGTGTGAGTTCAAATAGATTAGTGGTCAGACTTCGGGCAGAGCTGTCAGACAGATGAAAAATGGAGTTTATTACATTGTTCTGCAACTTGTTATACAAATAAATCCCTATTTATAGCACATGTGAATCTCCATGTTCCCTGTGTGTTCCCAGCAGATGCAGTTTCATGGATCATGACAAATTGGGGCCTGCATTTAAAATGAAAAATATGTTTTGGCTTGGTTTAGAAGGCTCCTTTTCCCTGCTGTACTTTGTTTCCTTCAGTCTGTTCATCTCCCTGGTTTCAAACCATGGATGTGACGTGCCCAAGATCCTCTTGGGAAGGCAAAGAGCCCATGAGGATGGACATGGGAGCCAAGAGCAGGGATGGGAGAAGGAAGGGGACACTCTGGTAGACTCTGCTGAAAGATTACAGGATTAAATTTGGGATATTGCACATGAAATTTCTTCTTTTGGTGATTTTTATGCCTGGGAGGATGGTCCTGAAGGACACTGGACATGTGTGTGCAGCTGCTTGCAGGCACCAGATGGGAGGGTGGATAATCTGTCACCTCTTCATTGTGACATGACCTTGGGCAAGTCATCTCACCTCTCTGAGGCTTCCTCCTCATCTGACCTGTCTCTTATCCCTGAGGGTGGTAAAATCTGGGCTGCCCTTTGTTTCTGTGATGTGCTCCAAGTTCACAGCCAGCCTGAAAATATTGGCCTGTTTCTGCAGCAAAGCAGGACCCTCTGAACGTACCAATAAACTCACTTTTCTAGGAAATTAGTTGAGTTGTGGCACCTCCCCAAAGTGGGCAGGGAACGAGGGACGATGCTGCACCCCATGCAGACCTAGAGATGTGCATGTGGAAGAACTGATACACATTCTTGGTCCAAAAGAGTCCTCTCCAGCTACAAACACCTTCCATCTTTCCCAATGCAAATCCAGCTCTGGATTTTTCTGTGTCTGGGGTGAAGGGGCGTGGAATTGCCCTCCTTTAAATGTCACTTTTCTTTAGGAGCTCTTATCAGTGACCTTTGCTTTGTAGGACTGCCACAGTGGAGTGTGCCTGCCACGGGAAGGGCAGCCTCTGTCACACGGGGCGGGGGGCATTAATGGGCATCTTTTACTCCTTGCTTATCAAATACCTGTAGAAAAACCACCCAGCTGCTGCTGCCCTCTGAACCCGGCTCTGGTTTAGTCCCTGGGGTTCCAGGTGGAATTCCTGGCCTCTCCAAGTACTGCAGGTGCCACCAAGGCTGCCCAAGGGTGGCTGCTGAGAAAGCTTCTCCTTTCCTTCTTCCCCTTCTCTTTCCTCCTTGCCCTTCTCCTCCTCCTCCCTTGTCCCCTAGATGGCCCTGTGGCCCTTCCCGGGATGCTGCTCCGGTCCCGGCAGGACGGAGGGATGCTGCCCGCTGCTCCCCGGAGCTCCTGCTTGGAGTCTCAGCGGCCAAAAGGTTCAGTCCTGCTTCCAATAGTCCATGGAATCACAGAATCACAGAACTGGTTAGGCTGGAAAAGTCCTTTCAGATCGCTGAGTCCAACCATCCCCCAGCACTGCCAAGGCCACCACTGTCCATGTCCCCAAGTGCCACATCCACAGGGCTTTGAAATCCCCCCAAGGAATGGGGATCCACCCCTGCCCTGGGCAGCTGTGCCAGGGCTGGACAGCCCTTTCCAGGAAGGAATCTTTCCTAATATCCAACCTCAACCTCCTGCTTAGAAAACTCCTCAGCTTTTCACCGGGTGCTGTGGGGTCTCACCTGAGAAGGAGAAGCCCCTGCAATTGCCAGTGACATTTCATATTAAAGACAGGCTCAAAAATAGCTTAGAAGGAGTAGGTAAAGTGGAGAAGACCTTGCTCACAGTGAGAAGTCAAACATGGCAATAAATGGTTTGCTGCTCCTGGTATCACTCCCCTGCAGAGTGTTTGTAAGCCCTGTGCAGGTTCACGAGATGCTCACCACAAACACCTTCTCCTTTTATAATCCCGCTTCTCCTAGCACTAAGGATGACCCCTCTCAGGGCTCGGGTGACTTCAAAGTGCTGCCGTAGCTCAACCCCGACGGCCCTGCTTTGCTGAAAGGCTTCCTTTCCTGCCGATCCCTCCCTGCCGGGCTGTCCTGGGCTTTGACATCCCACTCGCAGGTTGATCAAAGGTACCCACCGAGAAACACCCGAGCGGCTCCGCCGAGGGCTGCGGGAACGCGAGCGCAGAGAGCTCTTTTATCTCGAGCACGCTGTAAAATATGTTAATAATTTAGAGCATCCAAGGACAAAAAGATAGCACTTGAAAGGGAGGTGAGAGAACGGCCCCGAGTTTATGAGGGTTTGTTTGCAGAGCTGCGAAATCAAACAAACCTCTCGTTTGACTCTGAGCATAAGAAAGAGGTGTGAAGCAATTCTTAATTAGTTTGATGCCCAAGGCAAAGTGCTTTGTGCTGGAGTTGGGCTGCCTGGCTCTTTTGTGGCTCTTTTTTTAAAATTTTTCTTAAATAGAAAACCAAATAAGGAACGATTTTAAGATCTGGAGGACAGGTGCCTTGTTTGGCTGGTGTGATAGCCCTAAAGGTGGCCAGGTTTGCCTTGGAGTGCAGCCCAGGCTGTGGGGACTCTGTTCCCCTTTCCCTCTGCCCCAGCTGAGCCCAGCAGGGCAGGAGGGGGTGTTTAGGTGGAGCTCCATCCTGGTGCCAGGGACTTTGGGAGCTCTTCACCTGGCTCTGGGGCAGCCAGGAATGCTCCTCAGAGGCTCTACAGGAGCCACGTGGCTTTCTTACAGAGCCCCAAGTTCTGGGGTATGGCCAGGGGGACAGTTCTTATGTGTGAGTTTGTTTCCTTGAGAACAGCATGCCCTGTTCTCCTGACAACAACAGCCTAGGGACCCCCAGACGGCATCCTGACTTGGCTTTTTGGGCCCCAACTCACCCCAAACTCCTTCCACAGGTGTGTCCCTTCTGCAGGAGATGGCTCTGAACCTTTAAATCTGGTCACATTGGCAGCTCCAAGCACAGACTGTGGGAGATCTTCCCTTTGCAGAACTTGCTGTTAATGAAAATACCATCTTCTAGTGTGATGGGTGAGTTAAGAAGGATTTTACAACTTCTTTAGCTTTGTCTGTGTTTAATCACCCACTGGATATGGATAGAGCAGCTTTTCAATGTATTTGAGTTTGAACAACCTGCCTGCACACCCTTCTCAGGGTTAATGAGGAAGTAATATCAGCAAATACACTACAAATGTATTGTAAATTTATCAGCAAACACTGGAGGTATATTGCCCTGAGTGGAGTGGGGACAGGCTGGGGCACCAGAGCCATTCATGGCTGGGCAGATGAGCCTTTGAAAGCTCTCCAGCTCTTGTCCCATCCCTGCTGGGTGCTGTGGCTCCGATGGTTCCCGTGTGTGCAGGGCAAGGACAGCTGGGGTTGAAACTGAGGGGGCTTTAATTGTTAAATCACGTTGGGGGGCCCAGCAGAGGCCTGTTAGTGCCACATTAAAGCCGTGTTAATTTATCGTGATTAATTGCACCAGGAATATCAAATGAATTATTGATTGGGCTCTCATTACCCCAACAGCTGCCTGTCATTACTGCTCCTGGTGGTTTGTGATAACTCTTAGCTGCGTTGTTTGCTGGGCTCAAACTCTGTGATGAATCCTAATCCACATTCCCACAATGAGCAGATGCTGATTTTCCTGCTTTCTGTGGTTGAGTGAGGAGGTATTAAAGTTTGGTGTGGGTGTAGATTAAATAATCAAACAGTGTTTAATCTGTTACTAAGGCCTGAAAAATGAAACTGTCCTGGAAATACAACCAGGCAGGGGGCTGAGTGTACCTGTCCCACGACAGAACCACTGAATGACTGGGGTTGGAAAGAACCTTTAAAGCTCATCCAGTGCCACCCCTTGCTATGGGCAGGGACACCTTCCACTGTCCCAGGTTGCTTCAAGCTCTGTCCAGCCTGGCCTTGGACACTTCCAGGGATCCAGGGGCAGCCACAGCTTCTCTGGGTAGCTTTTGGAGAGGAAAGGTCCTGCATGTTGAGTTCAGCTTTCATGTGACTTGCCTCGAGGTCAGTGTCCTACACAGTGAGGCACTGCTGGGGATGCTCTGCTGTGGGATTTGTTTGTGCTTACACCATTGCTTCTCTCTGGAATAAGCTGCAAGAGCCTCTCCTCCCTCTCTACTTGCTTACAGGTTGAACCTCGTGCCCAGCTCAGAGTGGGCAGAGGAATGTTTTGTGCTCACCTCAGAGGCACAACAGACACCAGCACATGGTTAATTTTTATCTGTAGGTTAATGCTGAGTCGAATTCCCTACTCCTGGTGCTCCTTGCCTGGCAGTCACTTCCTCTGGACACTCCTCTGGGGATGTTGGGGAGCGAGCTTTGTTCCAAACACTATAGGAACGACTGGGAGAGATGTGATATGTGAGGATTATAAAGCCCTGAGAGGGTATGACTAATTGCAATGACAGGGCAGAGCTGGTGGATTCATTGCAGAGAAATTAAATAGCACATTCCACCCCACTGTCTGATCAGCTGTCGGCACATACAATGGGAAAGAAAGGCCAGATCCCCTCCATGGCCAACCAGCCATTCATCCTGGGAATTCCACCAGTGTGTGTGTGTGTCAGGAGAAGCCAAGCTGACAGAATGGCCACTGGTGATTGATTAGTGAAATGAAAAGAAAAATGCAGGAGTGGGGACGAGGAAAAGCATCTCCTCAGGGCAGGTATCCCTTGTGCTTTGCTGGATCCAGCGTGGCTTGGCCCTGCCCACCATTCTAAATTGAATTGAAGTAAAACTCTAATTCCTTTAAAGTCTCAAATTAGAGGGAAAGCTGAAATTTCCACTGGCAACACATAGGAAAACACAGTATGCTTTGCTAAAGTATTGTCTCCAAAGCTGGAGCCAAAGGAGATGAATTTATGGTCACTGGAAAAGTAGAAACCATTACCTCAACCCTGCAGGAAGGGACTGCACCAGTGGTGGTTCCATTCCCAAACTGTCAGTGTCCAACCCAGAGGAAGAATTGCTGTAAGTTGTTGTGTAATGGAATGTAGAGGGTTGTAGCTGGCAGGGTGGGAGCCTGAACACAGAACAGTTCAGATGTGGGGGAAATCAAGAGCAGAGCCCAGCTTGGCAGCACCTTCCCCTTTCTGCAAGGAGTTTGTGTCTGGCAGGCCAAAAGGGGATCAGTGTTTGTGACACAGCCTCACACACCCTTTGAAACCACCTGAAAACTGAATGGCAATATTCTTACCTGCAGTGAAAACAAAGGGGAAGGAAGATTCACATACAAGCCTTTTGCTGAAAGATGGAATTTCAGTAATTTTAGTCCAAATGGTTGGCAAATGTGCATGAAATTCAGTGAGTGCAGCCACACTGCAGTTAGTCAATAAATGCAGGTAAATGCAGTGATATTGTCCTGCCTAGGCCATTCAGGGCCACGAGGGTTCTTGGTTGTAAATCCTCTCCATCCCCACTGGCTCTGTGACTTTTCTCCTCACACTCTGCTTGTGCTCCAGCTTTGCAGACAGCGTGGCTTGGAGTAAGTGGAAGGAAAAGTTCTACTAAGCACAGAAACAAAGATTGTTTAATCCCAAGGCTCCTGATGGAAAACTTCCTGACAACAGTGGCTCTACAGCCACATCAAGGGGTAGCATGTGTGGGGACTTGGTAACACTCTTGAAATCTTTGCAAGCTCCCTCTCCTAACCCATGAATTTAGAAGCGACTCTAAGCAGGGTGAAGGAAGCTGGAAGGGAATTGTTGGTATTGCAGAGACACTGAGAAGAGAGTTAGGTGGAAATCTGGGGCTGTGGACACAAACTGGCTACAAACTCTGTTATTCAGCTGTTGCTCACAGTACAACTTGATTTTATTAAGCATTTCATTCCAAGGCTTTTGAGTCCCTTTTAAAATTTAACTAGTTAATTCAGTTATTTCAGTGGACGTGGTTTTGATTTACCATGACAGTTTAATTTATTAAAGAAGCAAACCTCAGCCTCCCAGTAACTTTTCCCTTCCTCTGTTAGCCTAAAAAAAGCAGGAAATTAAATATTTAAGCCTTTTTCTCCTTTGCTGAGCAGTGATAGTGACATATGCAAACCCAGGTTCTACCCAATGGCAGGTATTTTTTAAGTTCATTTATATCTCTTGCAGTAAGTGGGTCCTAATTAGTGTCAATGGCTGTGTTTGCATTAACTCATGGAGCAGCTCCAGTTCTTGCCTCTGTTTTCGAAGATGCACCTTTGCCTCTTAAGGAGAACAGAATAGAATGTAATAAATATATTAGAATATAGACCTCTGTGTGTTAGCAGATACACTTCTGTATATATATAATATATAGAGAATAGAACAGAATAGAGCAGAATCCCCGAGTGGTTTGGGTTGGAAGGGACCTTAAAAGACCATGGAGTTCCACCCCCTGCCATCTCTTCCTGCGCTCAAAGCAAATGACAAAGCGCAGCCCTTTCCTTTCTGCAATCAGCAGCTGGAGGCCACTTGGTTCCAGGGAGGGCCAGATTGTGTGCAGATGTGCCCTGAGAGCTGGGAAGGGGCAGTTCTGCTGCTCGCCCTGCCCACGGTGGCTGCTGCCGGGCAGGGCAGCGTCCTGGGAGCGGAGCAGCGGGGCTGGCAGGGCTGGCAGTGCCCTGCTGGCCCCTCTGGAGCAGGTTTGGCCAGCTCAGCCCCGACCCTGTGCCCGGGGTTGTCCCTCGGCATTCCCCGCGCTGCCACAGCTGGATGCGGATTCCAGGCAGGAGGGAGAGGCTCTTGCTCGGCTTGATGGCTCCAATTGGCATTGTCAGAGACACAGGATCACACACTGGGTTGGGTGGGGAGGGATCTCAAAGCCCATCCAGTGCCACCCCTGCCATGGGCAGGGACACCTTCCACACCTTCCCAGGTGGCTCCATCCTGTCCTTGGACGCTCCCAGGGATCCCGGGGCAGCCACAGCTTCTCCGGGCACCCTCCCAGGGGAGAATCCCTTCCCGCTCTCTAAGCTAACCCTGCCCTCCGGCAGCTGGAATATCCATTTGTTTGGCTCGAGTTGCCGTGGCCGCCTTGGGCTCCCGATGAAACCCCGGTGCTGCCAGCAGCCCATTCCCATTCCTGAGCCGGCAATTTGCAGGGCAATCCCAGGAATTTACACTGCTTTCCATGGGCCGGTGACCCAAAGCCTTGCAGAGGAAACCCTGTCCTTCCAAAGAGCCCCCACGTTTATCCAGCCACACCTTCCATCAGAGACCTGGGAGGGGTTTGATTCTAGGAGAGAGATTTAAAATCTCCTGTGGAAACTGAGATGAGTTTTGGGCTCATGCAGGGACTGGGAAAATCCCACTCGGCTTGTCCCAGCTAACAGTGTTTAGCACTAGGCTTAACTAGTGACTCAGGCTAACTACAAAGCTGCATATAGAGAAATCTGTATAGAATTTGATACACATTTTTTGCGGATTAAAAAAGATTAAAATTTATTTTATTTATTGGAAATTTTAAATTATTAATTCTGGTAGTGAAGTAGCTCTTTTGTATCTGTGTTTGTTAGATTTACTAATTAGTGGGCTATCTGCAGAGCAAATTGACTTCTAGAGGTTTTCTCACTTGTAAATCAGAGTTTGTTGTGACTTTCAAGGATGACAAAAATAATTTGCTAGCAATTAATGTAGTGCTACATCAGCTCATGACATAATAGTTGGACCAAGTCAGGTCTATCAGCTTTGTCTTTCTGTTCTTAGCATTGAACCAAAGGCAGCTATTCTAAATTCCATTATCATTGTTTTGAAGTTTCTGTCTCTGATCCACTGCTATTCCTGAAGAGATCTGGATGCCTGAAAAACTGAGAATAGTTTTGCTTTTTTCAAAAGAAATACAGGCAAACACACTTTAATGAAGACACTCCTGTATTTTGGGATGAGCTGCTCCCTCCTTCAGGTCATACTCCATGTGAGCATAGATATTATCCCAAAACCTGGAGCATCTGAGGGGAGCTGGATGCTCCAGGAGCTCAGGCATTGTCTGTGGATTACCCACAGCATTGTCTGGTACTGACAGCCTTGTCTGGGTAAGTGATATTAGGCACTCACAGGAAAAAATGTACAAAATGAAAAACTCTGATTATGCTCTTCATCTCTGAAGTAGTTTAAATAGTCTCATTCCAGCCTGAATATGTAATTTGCCATTAAAATCTCCTAACAGGATTAACCCATCACTCATAGAGCCTGCAAGAATAATTTTAAAGGAAGTTATTTATATGGAGTAGCCAAGACACTGCGCTTTTTACGGGCACATAATGGAGACTGGGGAATGATTTATGCCAAATGGAAACAATTCCTCATAATTGCATGAAGTATTTAATATTCCATCTCCGCCCCCACGAGCAGGAAACTGTCTGGCTTTCAATTTATAGTTAATTTGTAATAATCAGATATTAAATCTCTCGTGTTCAGCTGGAGCCTTTTCCCCCGGGAGTCTCCTTCCAAAGCCTCACTCACCCCTCCCTGCCAGTAGCAAGATTTCCTGTCCTCACATCATGCGCCCCTAATCAATCAGTCTGTAATCAATTCAGCTAATATTTGGAAACAGAATCCATGCATTCCCATGGCCAGTAGGACAAGAATTCTGGAATATACAGGAGGGGAAATCTCTTAGTTTGTGTTTCCAGCTGGGCAGCAGCAACAGGTATAGAGCAGGGCAGTGTTGCTCACAGTACCCTTTCCCAGCAGGATTTTGGTATTGGGTTGGAGCAGGAGAGGTTGGATGTGGAGCACAAAGTGCCTGGTGTGTCTCCAGGCTCCCTCTTTCAGGCACAGCTGGGAGCTCCAGTCTGGAAAGGCACAACCTACCCAAAGATCACTTGGCATCTATTCCGTATCCACCATCAGTGTCAGAGGAATTTGCCTGGAAAATGGTTTATGTTCCAGTGGCACGTTCATTTTCTGAAGCTTAAGGATCTTGGCTTGAGGTCTGACTGAAATCCCACAAACTTTAATTTAGTGGGATGGCCTGGAATCAGGACTCTGCCCTCCAGCAGACCCTGCCATTAACAGCCTTCCCAGCATCTCCTCTTAGCAGTGTAATTACCCCTGAAATGCTGCCAGAGCACGTGTGCCCAAAAGGGGGCAAGGAGCTGGTTTTGGAGGCTGCAGGAATGTAAATAGAAATATCAGAGCTGGAAATGCACTCTTTGGGTTCATCATTAAGAGGGGAAAAAAGGCACAGGCTGGCAGCGAGTCTGTGAATTTGTCTTAATTTGCACAAGTGGAGGAAGAAAGCAAAAAGCAGAGAGTCTGTCAGTGAGATCTGCAAATGAAAAGCGCCGGGAGCTGTGCAGGAGGGAAGGAGTGTGCTGTGACCCCAGGCTGACACAGCAGGCTTCCTGCACAGGGACACCCCGGGGATGCTCCTGCAGGCTCCAAACCAGACTCTGTGTGTTTGTTCCAAGCAGAGTAAGCGTGGAGCCAAATCTGGGAAAATCCAGTAGAGGTTTTGTCTTGTGAGAAACCAAACTCCTTCCAACCTGCCTGGGGAGTGGGACTGAGTCCTGCACAGTGAAGGGGTTAATGTGGGAGGGACACGAGCAGGGCAGGGGAGTTCAGAGGGAGGTTTGACCCAACAACAAATCCTTTGTCCTGGGGTAGAAGAAACCCAAAGCTCAAGAAAGGCACATCAGGCTGCTCAACTCCTCCAGCAGCACCTGCACATTATCCCGCTGTGATGGGATGATGATGATGATGATCCATGGGGGGCAGGAAAGGGGTTGCATTTTCCCTTCTCCTCTAACAGCTGCTGATAACATGGATGTGATGTGTGGAATTCACATAAATCATCCACAGAGACTGGGGGATTTATTTTTGGTGAAGTTTGGGAAGAAAAAGGGCAATTCTGCATAAATATCAATTTTTGAATGGCTATTGTAGAATCCAGCAGAAAACAACCAGAGTGTGTTTTAAATCACTGCAAAGAGCAAATCTGTCAATTCTCTCTTATACCTCGATTTTTCTGGGTCACAGAAATGCATCCTGAAATCTTAAAGTTCATCCCTCAACACAACAGCCAGACAGAGAGAATGTGCTTGGCCACAGTCAGAGAAGTGATTTGACTTTATCAGTGAGTTCTCTGTGAGCCCAAAGATACCCAAAATGTCTGTATTATTTATAATCCCCCTGTGGAATCTAACTCGGCTAAGAAGTATTTCCCTCTCATCTTTCCATTCTCCCCCAGAAAGGCACTTCCCAGACATTTAAGCAGATTTGGGGGATGACAGCTAGCTGCACTCCGGGAGTCGCTGCTAATTTTGAAGCACTGCTTGATTTTAGGGAATATCTGAAGGAGCTGTTTAAAAATCCAGTAAATCTTCTTGCTTTCCCTTGGATTAATGAAATACCTGGAAAAAAATGGCTTTGCAGCCATTGCTGTGGCTGCAGGCAGGCTCTGGCTGCACAGCAGACAGTTTCCCTGTGGCTTTCCAGAGCTTTCTCCAGGCTATCCCATGAGCCAGAGCCTCCTGCATGCCAGCAGAGGGCTGGCACTTGGAGCAGGAGGTGTCTGGTGTTGGCACTGCACAGGAATTAGCCAGAGCAAGGATGTCAGTGGGAGCCTGGTGAGCTGAGCTCGGGGGCAGCTGAATTGGAGCTCCAGCACTGAGCACATACACGTGGCAACTGGATTTGCCAGCAGTCTGAGGGAATGCTTCCCTCCAGGCACGGAAATACTGGAAGAGAATGGCTTGCAGTAGGAGCCTGGGAATAAAACACCCTGGAATGCTGCATCTTCCTTTTGTTCCTCCAAGCAGCTCCCCTCCCCAGAGACAAGTGATGCACCTGCAGTATTGATTCCTTGGGGCCTTGTTTGTAGTGCCTCAATCCAGTGGGAATCCATCAGGATTCACAATGAGGTGCTCCTTTTCTCCTGGCTCCCTTTGCTGTTGCCCTGGTGACTTTTCCAGCCGTGGCTGATCCAGGCTCTGTCCATCTGTTAACACCATTTCCAAGGGCTCTGGCTGTGCCCAGGAAGGGACAAGCTGCACACGAGTCAGGAATACAGCTGCTGGCAGCAGGCAGGAGTCGAGAGGAATGAACACTTAACTCTTCCCAGATGCTCTCCCGTTCTTTCCAGTCCCCCCATGTCCTGTGCTCTGCATCCACCCACCCTTTCATCCTGCTGCTCTGTGAGACGGTGCCTGTGGCCAGGAGGGCTCTCCCACTTTGGATAATGGATGTTGACAGGGAACTGAACACTAAAGGCACAGACTGAGCCCCCAGCCATGGCCAGGGCTGGAAGCTGAATGGTTCAAAGGCATCAGGACGGGCCCTGCACAAGGGGAGCATCTGGAAGAAATAATGATCAGAGGTTCAGGCAGCTGGCTGGCCTGTTCTGGGCAGGTTGGACAGGGCAGGAGTAGCAGCGGGATGGGAAAATTGCCCTCTAGTTTTGGGCTGCTCATGTAGATGTTAGGGGAGAACCTTGCTGGCCAAAGGGCCTCCTAAG
Organism: Margarornis squamiger; assembly: GCA_035222235.1. Taxonomy (NCBI): domain Eukaryota; kingdom Metazoa; phylum Chordata; class Aves; order Passeriformes; family Furnariidae; genus Margarornis; species Margarornis squamiger. The sequence continues at coordinate 2,981 of JAWWTY010021959.1, read as the reverse complement.
AAAGCTCCCCAGAAACCTGCTGTTAGGCTTTAGCTCCTTGTGAGAGTTTCCTAGTAAAGCTTGGAATCAGAGGCAAGCCTGCTGTTTTGTTGATTTATGTTTTTCCATAACACATGCAGGAGCAGTTGCTAGAACAAAGGGTGGTATTTATAAAGGATGGAAATTAAATTATACAGGGATGCACATGTAGCTAATCATGTAATACATTGGGTTTGTGTTAATGTATTATATGACATTATAGAGCAGTGTGGCTATATATATATTTCTAGGCAGAAATTGTTCCCTGTGAGCGGGGGGAGACCCTGGAATGGATTTCCCACAGAAGCTGTGGCTGTCCCTGAATCCCTGGAAGTGTCCAAGGCCAGGCTGGATGGCGCTTGGAGCACCCTGGGCTGGTGGAAGGTGTCCCTGCCCATGGCAGGGGGTGGCACTGGATGATATTTAAGGTCCCTCCCAACACAAACCATTCTGAGTTTCTATGATTTTTCCCCATTTTTCCAACCACCAAACTTTCAGGGATGCTTCCCTTCCCCTCCAGCTCACCCCTTTGCCCTGGCTGATCATGGGCTGTAGGTCACCACATTCCCATCTTGTGGGGAAATCACATTTCCAGGAAGGAATGCTGGTTGATCCATGCCCTGCCGTGGGCCCTCAGCTGGGTCATGTCCTGCCCAGTGGGCTGGCTCTGAGTGCAGGAAAACATCTGAGGGAGTTGTGCTGTACTTATTTTGCCCAGCTTTTCTGCAGATGCACCCAGCCCAGAATGTGATCTCAATTATTTTTGTCATCATCAATGACAGTCGTGATTCATCATCCAGTTCTGTTTTCTTGCACATAATAACTTCTCTGGGGCAGAAAAGCACTTCAGCTGCACATCTGTCAGCAGGCCGGGGCTCCTTATCCCAGTAAACAAAAGAGCCTCATTTATTCTTTCTAACAAAGACGTTTTCTAAAATAGGCTGTAAATATTTAGAATGAGTTGTGTTGCTGTGTGATCTTTAGATGCCTCCCAAATATCTCTGTCATTATGATCTGCACTGGAGAATGGGTTGAAACACAAGCTCTGTGTGTCATTAAAGAACCAAGTCAGAGCTTCAGAACCCTCTGTGGGTGCAGAGCGTGGTTGTTCTTAGAGCACTTTAAGAGTTCAACTACTGTAGCTCGACTATAATTGCTGTGTATCGACTCAGATAAATAATAACCACTTTAATGGACCAAACAAATGACCTAAAAAAGCCCAGTGTGTTGCCTGGGCTGTTTTATAAGAGCTGGAGCTCCTGAAGGCCTGGCTGGCCAAGCTCACGTTGTTTCCAGTCCCTTCCCTGTGTGTGCTGAGGTCCTGGGACAAACAGGGCCAAATCCCAGCAGCTTTTCCCCCCTCCAGCACATCTTTGGGACGGGGACATGGCACAGTTCTGCTCCAGCCACAGTGGCCAAGAAGATTTAATATATAGGAACTGGGAAGAAAAAAAACCTCCAAATGAATTGGATTTAAACGTGATACTGCAGGAAGGAAAAAAAGCATGAATATTCAACACACAGCAAAGGAACGGGTTGACAGTTTCTAGGTAGATAAAATGTTGTGGCTTGGATAATTTGGAGTGAAGTCAATAATGAGGCACCAGTGAGTAAATGCTGGGTCTGGGTCAGAGGGGGCAGTGGGGTCCTGTGTGGGTTACACTGGGTGGTGCCCAGTGTACATTAATTTGACATTGTGGGGAGCAGAGTGGAACTTACTGGGTGGGATTTATATGAAATTTTTTACTACAGTTGGCAAAGTCAGTCGACAAAAATATTTTCCAGTGGAAATCTGATTTTTCTTGTGTGAGCCATTTAGAAAAGCCTGTTTTCTATCCATTGGGAAGCCTCGCTTTTTAAAAGAAAGAAAATCAAAATGTTATTTTGAATTTCATTGAAAATGGGAAGGTTTAGCTTGGGTTTTCCTCACTCCCTCTGGGGAGCTGGAGACCCTGGATACCCTAAGTATCTAACATGAGTTCCTCTTGCTGTGAATTGAACTGGTTCCTTCTAGTTTTAAGCTCAGTGGACAGCACAGCCAGTTGATGCTGCTCTCCTGCCAAGCAGCCTGTGAGGGTTGTTGCCGCCTTTTGTCTGGGCAGCAAAGCCAACACCTGCCAGCTGCCCTCATGCATCTGATTGGTATCAGTTCTCTCCTCTCCAGTTGTCTGTGTGGGTGCAGGAGGGCTCTGTCCATGGAGATGTGACATTCCCCCTCGACACAGCCCTGGCCTCTTGCATAAACACCACAGCAAGGCTGGGCTCCTGCCTGGCTGGGGAGCAGGAGCAGTGAGGAGCTGCTCCCTGGTGCAAAGCTCCCTGCTCCTCCCCAAGATGCTCAGAGTCACTCCTGGCCTCTCCTCGCAGGGTTTGCACATCGGGAGCAGCCCAGCAGAGGGGGTGCAGGTCTCCCTTTGGAAGAGCTTGAGGGTGAAATGCAAGTGGTGTTTACATTACTGGCTCTTTATTCTTGCAGCACTTTATGGAGCAGCGCTGGAGCTTCACACATCACCCCTGTGAACGCTGATGGAAATATTTGCTTTGCTGATACCGGGCAATAGAGGAGCAGAGGTTCCCCATGGATGTTTAATCAGTGCTGAACGGGGCAATACTCCCCCTGACCCCTGATAGCGCTGCTGGAGCAAGAATTGCAAAATGCAGCCTTTGGAGAAGAGCCCAGTGACAGGGCAGGGTCTCCCTGAGGGGCAAAGATGAGCACTTTGTTATGAAGCAGCTGAGAGCAGAGCTGAGCCTGAGGGACACTGAGGTTCCCAACCTTTTCCAGAGGCCAGGAAGCGATCGCAGGTTTGGGGTACAATTCCTGCCAGCAGTAGAGCTCAGGCTCCCCAAATATTCCCTCTCTTGTTCCCTGGGAGCAGAGCCCGACCCCCCCCGGCTCCCCCCTCCTGGCAGGGACTTGCAGAGCCAGAAGGTCCCCCCTGAGCCTCCTTTTCTCCAGGCTG
>JAWWTY010021958.1:0-25826 GCA_035222235.1 Margarornis squamiger | reverse complement strand
TCGCTGCAGAAGAACATGCCATTGTTACTGTATTGGGTTTGCATCAGCTGCTTCTGTAGAAGCTGCCAGAAGCTTCCTCCAGGTCTGGCAGAGCCAATGCCAGCCAGCTCCAGGACAGACCTGCTGCTGGCCAAGGCTGAGCCCATCAGGAATGACAGCATATTTGAGAAGGAAATAAAATTATTGTGTAAATATAATTATACTCAGAGAAGAGAGGAGTGAGAACACATGAGAGGAACAACTCTGCAGGCACCAAGGTCAGTGCAGAAGGTGGGGAAGGAGGTTCTCCAGGTGCCAGAGCTGAGATTCCCGGGCAGCCCATGGTGCAGCCCATGGTGGAGCAGCTGCAACAGAGGTCCACCTGCAGCACCCCACACCAGAGCAGGTGGATGCCCAAAGAAAATTGTGACCTTATGGGAAGCCCAGGCTGGAGCAGCTCCTGGCAAGGACCTGCAGACCTGTGGACAGAAGCCCACACTGGAGAAGGTTTGTTGGTAGGATTTGTGACCCTGTAGAGCACTTGTGCTGGAATAACCCATGCCTGAACAACCCTGCACCCTGTGGATAAGGAGCCTATGCAGGAGCAGTTCACAAAAACTGTAGCCCATGGAAAGGACTGACACTGGAAAATTTCATGGATGACTGTCTCCCATGAAGGGCACCCCACACTGGAGCAGGCGAAAGATTCGTCTCCCTGAGCAGAAAGAGAAAAAACCTGTGATGAACTGACCATCATCCCCAGTCCTATCTCCTTGCGCTTCTTGGGGGCAAGGACGTAGAGCCTGGGAAGGAGGGAGGGTCAGGGGACAGTGTTTTTAAAAATTGTTTTACTTCTCATTATCCAGCTCTGATTTTTTGATTAGCAATAAATTCAATTAATAACCCCTAGATGACTCTGTTTTGCCCGTGATGGGAATTGGTAAGTGGCCTCTCCCTGTCCTCATCACAACTCATGTGCCTTTCATTGTATTTTCTTTCCCCTGTCCAGTTTTGAAGGGGAGTAAAGGCTGGTGTGTCCTTGTCATTGCAGCTGTAACAACACCTGTGACTTTTAACATTTCTTATGCTTTACTCCCACTACATGTAAAGTGTTCAAGGGTACTTGGAAATGGGATAGGAAGGGTCATTAAAACCAGGTCAAGTTGACATTAATACTTTCGATGTATATTCAAGGATATTTTTTCTGGTTTTGCTCCACTGTATTTCGAACAGATTAAATTGTAGTTGTGTGTCTGCCACCATCCACCACAATGGATACAAAGAAATGGAGCTGGCTTGGCAGGAAAGCTTAATCTAACAAGGTAAACAGCTCTGCATCATATTCTGGCTCATATAAATGTGGTTATTCTCCCCTCAGATATAAGAACTACCTCTTTGCCCTTGCTGACGGGGCTTTAATTATTTAGACTGAGGAAACACTTTTTTTTTTTCATGAGTTTTCTATGTCTGAGTTTTCTGTGCACAGATTTCAATATAACAACATTCTAAAGTGCAAGGATTTTTTTGTGAGGGAAACAGGATGCTATTACTACAGATTATTAAAAAGTGTTAGAAAACTATACTCAGCAATACTGAAGATGTCATGTACTTTTATAATTGAAGTCAATCAGATGGTGGATTTTGTGTGTATATTCTGTTCAAAATGTCTATCTTCTGTTTAACTTGAAATGAATTGACTGGAAAATAGAAGACATTTTATTATTTACAGTATTGAATTCATAAAAAGAATATGTTATATATAAATATATGCAAATATATACATTTATGAATTCAAGTTTCACTTGCATTTCTTCTAACAAACAGTCATATAAAGCCATATGTCCCTACAGCCTATTTCATTAAGATGTAAGTATATTATTCTTTGCCACAAATATGTATTCATAGTTACAAAAAGCAGCATAGATCCAAAAGATTAATTTTTTGTTTGGTTTTTCTCCAAATATCTTTTTATTTGTATAACTTCTTTTATTTCTTGTAGCAAGAAGATTGAGCCTTGAAAATTTGTGGTGGGTTGACCTTGGCTGGGGTGCATTGGCTGTAGAGCACCAGTGACAAATTGTCTGCACACCTCAGGAGCAGGAATACAGTGGGAGCTCGGTGTACCTCTCAAAGGGAAGTATGAAACAAATGATCCGGTGGCACAAAGGTACTGTGGTGTTGCTCTCATGAAATCAATACACATATGAATCAAAGGATGGCATGAAACAGAGCTGTTGTGGTTATGCTTCATCAAAACCAATCCAGCTAATGGGAACTAAGCCAAAGGAATGATCCAGATGGTAATCAAAAGCTGAACTTTGCTTCATTAACTCAAAAATATATATCACTCTTCATGCCCCTGTGTATGCTAATGACTAAAGTCACTCAAACACCACCCAAATGTGAAAGTACATCAACCGTAACTTTACCTTTTCCCTTATGTCAAAGAAATTAATATAAATACAGTTTAAGTGGGCAGAGAGGTCAGAGAAGGCTCCATTGTAAGTTCTGGGATCAGGCTGAACCTGTCTCTCCCCTATAGGAATGCCTGTTGGGAAAGAACTGTGCTCTGTGCACCCTGACTGTCTCAGGCCCACTTTCACCAATAATTAGATGTCTGTATATCGCTGCCAATTAATTTTTGCAGTCAGTATACTATCGACTATCAGGCAATTTCTGAACCTTAACCTGTCACCGTCTTTCTATTATCGCTGTACTTGTTAATAAAGTGTGTTATTCCATGAGCTGTTCATCCTGAGCCCTTCAAGGGCACTGGCAGCAGCCAGCGGCATGTAACATATTTGACAAAACCTGTAATATGCCAAGAGTGGGGGTGCTGTCACTGTGTGACCCTGAGCAGGTTAGTCAAACCACCCTCTGACACCACAGGCTGTTCAGTGGGGTCCCCTTGATCTGGCACTGACAGGCTGGTCAGGCAGAAGGGACTCATATTCCCTGGGGGTGGTGAAAAAATATAAATACAGGGTCAAATATAAAGGTTTCAAGGAATGTTCTCCCCCTTTCATGTGACACTTGAAGTTTTCCTGTGTCATGTTTATTAATCCTGGTATTTTCCTATTACTTTTGGTTTTGACAAAATTAGATTTTTCAATTAAAAAAAAAAAGTTTTACAAAATATTCTCATTCTGCTCTAATAAATTTAAACATATGATTGACTACTGTACTATTTTTTGTGTTCACTAGTGAATCAGAGGCACTAAAATTTTGAATCTCCAGAGTTTCTGCCCCTAGAATGGTCAGTAGAATTTCTTGATGGTATCAGTGTTATTTGTCATTCCAACATGTCAAAATGATTTAAGGTTACAAATTCTATAGAGTCCTCTACATCACAAACAATAATCCAGATAATTTGGGAGTCTTTTGTACTCTACTAAGAACAAAAGTCTCAACATCTATAATATCTAAAACAAACATCAAAAATAGGATATAGTGAATGACGACCTAATTCAAAATAAGAGACTGGGTAAAACTTCCAAGAACTATGTAAGAAAGGAGTTTGCAATGCTTATACATGAGACTGGTTGGCTTTAAAGTTGCAGAGTCAAATTTCGCAATACTAAGTTGTAAAGAGCTAAGAAAATATTCTGCTAAAAATATTGCCTTTGCTATCTTCAAAACATCAGGTTAAAGAAAGGAAAGGAGGTCCTGTCTAACTTCTTATCTAACTCACTATACCAGGTACAAGAGACACCCAGATACTCAAATTGAAGTGAAATGTAGTTGCTGCAGCAACTGATCCTTTCTTGGTTTCTTTGGGATGTTTTTATTGAAACAGTAGCAGTTGAATATATTTAGCATGCCACAGAAGAAATAAGTACTGAAGAAAATATGAATTTCATTATGAAGAATGATTTTGACACAGTAAGGAATACCTCCTGTCACTGATTCCTTAAGCTGCTATAACAATTTTTAGCATTTTTTAAAATCCTCATATTTACTTTAGAACTAAAACATACACAAATGAACACTGAAATACGATTATTTTCCTGTTTGAAAAATATTGTAAAGGTTCTGGTGAGGAGATTCTTTGAATTTTATAAACACAATTTTTTTTTTTTTTTTTTTTTTTTCCTGAGAGGTATAAATGAACCATAAATGTACTTTGAGATGGAGGGCATAAATGTATAAAGATAATGTTATGCTGGGAAAAGGCAGTTTACACTCTTGCTTGGATATGGCTTCATAAAACCTCAGAAGTACTAAGTCACCCAAATTTGTCAAATTGTTATGTGGGCCAAATTGATGTGGCACTACCTATGTTTGAAAACTTAGGTAGCTGTTAAGAACATGCATTGCAGAGAATAGAGTCTGTGCAAAATAGGAATCTTAGTTTTCAAGTTGTCACAGAGTGTTGCTCTATTGTTGTTGTTAGTTTTATTTAGGCTAATTAGCCTCTTTGCAAGTTAGCACATGTACAGTATTTCTTCTTGTTACAAATTTACACAGCAGAAGAAACTACTCAGTCTTTTCCACGCAATTTTTTTAAGAGGAGCAGCAGGTCTGTATTTCCATTGCATCCCCCTTTTTGTACTCCTTATGAAGAATATAGTAGTTGACACTAAATAAGCAATATTTTGACTTTCCAGGTTATTTCTTTTACTAGCAATGTAATATATTACAGTGTAAGGCCACAGTACATTTTCTGTAAACATTCCTCCAGTTCAAAAGTACAGCTTAGTTTGATTGTATTCATAACCCTGTTGTGTTCACTAGCCATGAAATCCTGAAATGCCACATAGCTAGCTGCATAAATACCCCTACAAATAAATTGTTGGTTGGCTGCTTGAAGATACCCTTACAACGAATTTTATATTATACACTTGATTTTAAAATTGACAGGTTTGCTCTTTGAGCTGTGCTAATGCATTGTGCTTATAGCATCCTGTCCAAGATCTGACAAGGTAACATGACATGTTGAGCTCATGTGTTCCAGATGAATTATTAATTTCTGCTAATAAGCTGTACCACATAGATTTTTTTTTTTCTCAGAAGAAATGTGTGCAAAACTTATGGGAGCAACCAACCTGAATGTTCTTCCATCCCTATCTGAGCAATCTGCAAACCAAGATGGAAAACCCCATTGACTGGTACTTCTGCTGCCAGTTAGACAATTAAGGCATTTTATGTTTCATCTCCTGATTTAGACAGGTCTCACCCTGCTGTGTGGTTGGTCTGAGGTCAAAAAAACAAACTACCACAAAAACCTGATAGTTGGATTCCCCTCTCAGTTCGGTTGGAATCTAACCCTATTAATGACCTGGATAGTAAAGTTCTTGATTTCCTTAGGAAAAAGACAGAAATGTTTCAGTGCTTCCTGTTTGCTTCCAAAAATGGCTTGTTGACAAGGACCCTGGAGTTGGAGGGACCTTTTCCAGACACTCAGTCCAAGACTGTTTGGGCGTTCTTAAGTTTAGGCTGAATAAACTTTTGTTAGGAGGAAACCAACCTTGTGGTTTCACTGCATGGTAACATGGGATTTTTCAAAGGGTACAAACTGATTTGAAAGTCTGAATATCACTAATTTTTAGCACCCCCAGTGTGGAATGAACTTGTTGGTAATGATGAGATGCTGATAGACACCTTCTCAGCATTCATCCGATGATACAAGAAAATGGTATGTGCATAGCAAAGCGAATAGATAGCAAAGGTCAAAATAAATCATGATGAGATCTCTCTGTTTTGTGAGTTGAAAATAATTGAAAAATAATAACCTCTATTTTTCAGCATTTCCGCTTATCAGATAAACACCAAAACTTCTGCAAAAACCCCTAAACATGAGCTAAGACAGGAATGCTCTATTTGCAGTTCTGTGATAATATTCCCTTTTCTGCAATTAAAAATCATATGTAGCATTTTGTAAGTTAATTCCTCCAGTTCTGTGTCATTACACATCTAGTGTCAGGGTGATCTAGTGTTCATTAGCATATATGAAGAGTTTTAGACATCCAAGTAAATATTATGTAGGTGCCTTGAGGAGTTTGTCAAAAAGCTTAGGCACCAAAACCCTCTCAAAATGTGGAGAATGAGGCAGTTAATTGGTTCAGAGCCCTTCAAAATTTCACAGAGCAGCTGTTCCATCTTTGAAATTCTGACCCTTTCAGCTTATTGGAAGAAAGATGCAGGGCTTGATTCAGTTATTCATTCTTGATCTGAAAAATATAGTGTTGTGGGACAGGCACTCCCACTGAGGAAAGGCATTACAATTGCAATGCTATGTGGATGATAAATCTATCTTTATACCTTCATAAACCCTTGTGAAATATTCTTTTGCATATTCTGTGTTTGACTGTCTACAGCAAATCAACAGGGAGAGAAAATAATAACTCTTCATAAGCCATTCTTACTACATACTAGAGATTAATTTTAATAACATAAAATAGCAGTGAAAATGTGTTGGAACAGATTTTAATACACCAAAGGTAGATATTCTGCTTTTTAATTCCCTGAACTGCAACCAAAGGAAGGCTGTGCTGTGGAGTAAAAATAAATTGTATGGCATATTTTCCAACAGTTAGAACCTGATCTATCATTCTCATGCATATCAAGAGATACTTTTTCTAGGATCCTTTATTTAGACCCCACTGCCAAGAAAAGTTTTATACTTAGAACTGGGGGAAACAAATTAATTCACAGTTGCATACTGTTAAGTCAGCTTTCCTTCAGAGTTAGAAACACTTAACTTGTGTCTAAAATGCTCAAATTAAAAGATGATTCACCAGCAGCTGAAACGATCCACAAACATGAACTTCCTATGAGTAATTATTTACTCTTGTTTTATAGTGCTAGCTTGTTTCTGCCTTTTTGATTAACATGAGATGAAGAAAGGCGTGGTAGTCTTTAATGAAATGTGTCTTACATATAGTCTGGTTATTGTTTAGTAATTTGCTACACTGGCAGGGTAGACCACATTATTCCAAATTATGTCTCTGAGAATGTCAGTGTATCAAATAAAATGAATAATCACACTTAGAAAGGCAGATTGTTTGCAGGATAAAGGTAGGTTACAGCTGAAGCTGAAATGAGTAGCCTGCAAAAAACACACACCGGGGTAACAAGTGCTCCATGCCCACATCCATGCAGAGCTGGACAGGTGTGCCCTGGCAGAAACAGGCATATCAGGGGTCTGGTGCGGTGCAGCAGGGGTGCTAATCTGTTAGAATCCCAGAGACAAATGCTCCCAGACTCTGTAATATATGGTTAAAAATGCTGTTTGTTACAGCTAGCACTGCGAGGAGAGTGATGGGTACCCTGGGTGGTTGTAGCCTTACACGTGTCTCTGACCCATGATGGGCAGAATCCACCCACCAAAGAGATTCTATCATTGTGTTTGTTCAAGCTATTATGGGTTTGTCTTGGAAGAAAGCAACTCTGTTAATAATTTCTACTGACAAACAGAAAGATTGTTCACGTTGGAACTCCTTGCTGCACTGTTCGATGGAGGGAAGGAAGTACAGGAGGTGTAATCTCTGGTACTTGGCATAACTCACCCACAAGGCTCCTATCCTTCTGTGACCTGGTTGGGTTTGTTCTGGGACCGAGGGATTTGTGCAGCACAGCATGAACCTGCAGGTGATCATGTACAAGCAGCTCAGTGCAGCACAGCACAGGCCTGGGAGCACTCAGACGAAACACGATGGCTTTGGTTCATTTAGGAGCTGTGTTGCTGAGATGTGTGTCTCAGGTGTAGCAACAATGTAAAACTGACATGAAATATAAGAGCAAGGGTACTCAAATCACACACACACACACACACACAAACACACATGCAGAATGGGTAAGGCTGGAAGGGACTGCAATGGGTCAGCTGGCCAGACCTTCCTGCTTGAGCAGAATCACTCCAGAGCACATCAGACAGGATTGTGTCCAGGCACTTCTTGAGTATCACAACTGAGGAAAACTCCACAACCTCTCTGGGCAACCTGTTCCAGTGCACAGTCACCAGCACAGTAAGGTTCTTCCTCATATGTTTCAGTCCATCTAGAAAGGTTATGTCAGATATGGGAGACTGGAGCTTCTGTGGCTTTTAGGTAGTTCCAAACAGGTTGTTGTGGCTTCTGGCATTGTTGGTACATCATCTACATCCAAAACAATGCTCATTATAACAGTTTCTCCCTAACAGTCTTGGATGGGTCCAGCTGTCATAGACCACAACTTACAGCTGTGGTAATCTCCAGCACATGTGAGTTACCTCTGGCCAGATGTAAATCTTCATGGCGCTACACTTAAAAGACAACTCTAATGAATTTTAGTGGTTTCTACCACTGCATCTATAGGAGTCCTTTCTCCAGGGATTCCAGGAGAGATAAATGAATTGCACCTTTGTTTCCAGGAGAGAGGTCTCAAAATCATCCATTGTTAGAATCACTAGAATCACTTGTATATCCATGTGTATCTATCTATATATAAGAGATAGATACACCTATAACATTTTTTTTCCCTTTCAAATCATATAGATGACAAGCAGCATGAGAGAAAACACCTTCAAAACTGGGAACTATCCACAAACACCCATATAGACAAGTTTAAGCTTAAGAGGAGTTACATATGAAATCTGGGCTAATGATTCATAAACAATAAATTATCTAATCAATGTAGGCTGCATTTTGCAAATCATCCATGAAATATTTTCTGATTATATCAAATGTAATTTATTGCTTGATTTGGTTAATTTATTTTCAGAATAATTTATGAAATAGTTAATGGTTGATGGATAATAGAACTAATTCATTGAAAGTATTTAATATTCAAAATTCAAGTGCCTTTCATTACTTTTAATTGGAAACATGACTGAAGCTGTTTCAATTCTTTATCTCAATAGGTAATGCCTAGAATCCATTATTCATGTAAATATTTGCAGTCTTAAATTGTTTCCTACTTGTAATTCTGAATATTTTCCTAAAATTTACTCTTCCACAAAACACACTGGATCTTCAAAACTCAATACAAATATTATCTAAATAAAATATATTAACATGGCACCAACTACAAGGAAGGTCAACTTTTTGGGAGAGTTCAGACAGTGTTCACAATGATTATTATGTTATTACTGGTATTCTAATAGTATCAATGGTTCACCTGCAAAAATCTTTAATATGCACTTTAATTTAAGTGCAAAATGGATTTAAAGAACCCAATAAATGCCACCACCTACTGCCTTAAAACCATGCTAAGTCAAGCACAGGAATACAGGGATAAGTGACAGCTTTTTTCCTTTAAAAACAAAGAAACAAACAACCCCCCAATGTATTTTATTGTTGTCCTTCTGTGATTAAAAAGGAGAACTGAATAATGCAGAATATAAATGTTTTGGCACTGAACAACTTTTGAAATTACTTCTCAGAGGCAACTAAACTGCCATTTAACTGGAATATTACTTCTCTGGCTTAACCACAGTTGTGCATAATCCCACAGCAGTGTCCTTAACCTCTTGCGTAATTGCCTGCTGCACTGTCATAACATGTCAGGCAAATTCCAAGGCTGAAACAGTTCAGAATTTAATGGAATTCAAATGGCATTACTGTTATTTTAGTTTTTCAGAATATTTTATGACAAGGTCACTAACGTTGCACACTATCCTAAGTCTACTTTTCAACATTTATTTTTCAAAATTAAAACCATCTGGTCCTCACCTGACAGCCACATTAGAACCTCATCTGCACATGTCACAATACTGTCACCATCCTAGAAATTTACTGAACGATTTTCATCTTCATTTCTGATCATTTAGATCCGTGACTTCATTAAAGATAGTTGGATATTTTTAACTTAGCTCTTGGTGGTAGAAGGGAGAAGCTCCAGTGCGCAATCTTCATGCTTCATAGGAATACCTTCACAAGAGGGAAATGGTATACCTGGCTTGCTCTGGAAAAATTATTTTTCATTAAAAAAATAAAAATAAAAAATCTGTCTTGATACAAGAAGAGTTTCAGAATTCCCCAGACAAATAAGAATTACACTTACATAGACAGGTAGTTCTACAGTCCACAGGCCATAAATTTGATACATCTGCCATTTTTAAAAGGTTTATGTACCTCGACTGTACACTGCATGCAAACATATTTTTGTCTGGAAAATCATGAATAAACATACAGCAATGCTACTCATAAAAAAGTCATCAGTTTTACCTGGAGCAAAATTTCAGCACTTAGATCTGCTGATACAACTAGTATAGCAAACCCAAAATGTAAAGCTATCTTATATTTTCCTTAATTGGTGGGTCAGTTGCAGGGTATATGAGAAAGTATATCTTCAGAGTTTTATGGTACCATAGTGAATTGTCATCACACTTTTGTAATCTAGAACAGAAATATCACTACTGACAGAAATTCCTACTTAAGTATATTCCCCTGCAGACAATTGATACAAGTGAATATAAAGGATTACAATAACAGTCTCTTCATTTCCCCAACATGAGATGCAAGGCAGACAAACCATTATTTTTACTGCCTTATTGTAGATGCTGATTCTATTGGTCCACTTTATCACGACCTTGTAATCTTAAAACTGAGACAACTGAAGAAGTGAAAGTGGTATCTAATACTCTTTTTTTGATCACACAGCTATATTGTAGCTTAGTATATAAAGCACTTAAAAAAGTCTTAACATCAGTTAGGGATAATGGTTATTTTGAGCAGCTCAAATTTAATAGAATTCTGAAAAGCATTTTAAAACAAATTAGACCATTAATGTTATCTTTTGTGACTATCTGATTAGCAATACATACAATGTCTGTTAACCAAGAAGCCTGAATTAAAAATACATCTGAAGGGTTGTTACTGAAGGATTTTTTAGTGGACTGGCCTTATTCAGAGGGTAGACTTGAGCAAGAAAGAAAACAATATTCACACATGCGCACAATAGTAATGATTAATGCTATGCTAACTAAAAAATACAAACTGAAGGAATTAGCAGATACAATTTTTTCTCTGCAACAGTAAGTTGGTCTTCCTTTAGTGCTCAGCACAGTGTTTATGCCTTACAGGTCTCCTCCTTTTTGAATGTGATTGATATAAAATGCTATTCAGAGAGTTTTGGTAGTACTTTTTTTTTTGTCTTTTAACGGTTCTAGGTCTTGGTAACAGAACCTACCAGAAGTGTCTCACTGTAGCATCAAATGTTTAACTATGTTCATGAACTCTTTTACATGATATTTATATGGCACTTTTGTACTTCACAAAACCTCTGTGAGAGGAAGGCATAGTTATCCTTATTTTCTGGTGGCAGTCTGAGACAGTGAGATAAGTGTGAAAAGTGCTAATTCAATCAGAACATCCCATCAGAGATGTAGGACCTGACTTTACAGACCACTTAGCACTTTATAGACCTTAAAAATTCAAAGAAAAGCTCAAAGTAAAGTTGCTGCTCAAGAGTTTTTCAAATCAGACTCCAGGCCTCACATCAAACACTTAGAAAATTAGTAATATATAACTACACACAACCGTAGGAAAATGTAGTGTAAATTAGTTGACTATCTTCACACAACTTGATGAAGAAGAAAACATAGAATATGATCCTTGAAGGTATTATAAATCTTTTTGAGATTTGTGAATAATTAATTATTTTTCAGAGCTGAAGAAGAAAAATTTGGAAAATATTTGTATGAATTAAGCCATAATTAAATTATTGTCCAATTTTTGCAAAGGGAACTGTTTTCAAGTAATAAAGACACTTTGAACATTCTTAAGAAAAAATTAAAAAGATTGCTAATATCATTTACAATGTAAATAAGTTAGAAAATGTCCGGATAAAATGCCACAGTGAAATGTTTTGCATTTCCTCCCTTTCCAAAAACACTGATCTTTTTGTAGGTTTATTTATAAGCAAACCTAAACATTCCCATATCCATTCTTATCTCAGTGTCCTCACTCATGAGAGACCTTTTAAGTTAATACATGAAGAAAATGAGCAATTCATCTCCAGAGCATCCAGTCTATGAAATGACTGAGACAAGGTCCTATAGAAAACAAATTCTTCAGTTCAAGGTTGTTTAATTCTCATGTATTGCAGTTGCAAGGCAAGATTCATTTGTCATTTCCTAAGATCAGATACTTGATCAAATTTTTATCCATGTGTGCATGCACCTGTGTGTAGGATTTTAAGAAGTAAACTGATTTCCATGTGGTACAGTATGTGACAGGAAACAAAAGAGCAATGAAATGTAAATATCTTCAGCTCTTTTCAAGGTTGTGGAAGGGGGACAGACCAGGACTGCCTGTTGAGTTGCTCAGCCCTTGCACACCATTCACTCATTCTCACCACCACTAACATCTTATCTCAGCATCTTTGATTGGCCAGTTCAGTTCTTCACTTGCCATTAGGCTTCTCTGCTTTCTGTCTATTTTATTCAGCCACAGTCCACATCACCATCAGCCTATACAGCAAACAAGCTTTAGTCTTTGGACTTAAAAAACTCTCCTCTAGTATTCTGCAATTTTCTGTTGTCTTTTACCTTTCTCCTCTGCCATGTGTTTTTTTAAGCTTTTTCCTCAGCTGCTAAAGATGAATTATCCTGAGATTTAACAACTAAAGCCTAAGGACCATCTGAGGTTTTCTGTCTTCACAGTATTTTGAAGCTTTACAAATTGGTCAGATTTATGAAAATTTTCACAAAGATGGAAAAGCATGGCTGAAACAAAATATTCAAAAATATTCAAAATAGTATTCAAAAATAACTGCATTAAAAAGTTCAAACAGCCTAATAAGTAGACTGATTGTACAGATGTGATTTCATTTAGTCAGGGCATGATATAAAGGAATTTATGTTCATATTATATTTTTTATAATACTCTGTATTAGCTCCAGGTAGACAGATGACACTTGATTTTCTCTCTGGCAATAGAGAATTCAATTTTTTATGGTGTTTAAAAGGCAAAAAACGAATCAGAATTTGTGACACCATAATTGACATAAAATCATAGCAGGTTTTGTCTTAGAGTCAAAACTGGATTTATCCTCAGGTTACATTGTGATAACATATATTGTCAGAATTAAAAAAACCTCTCCTCCACTGATTAAAGTTTGGTAAAGTTTCAAGCAAGTGAAAACAGTGTCTTGTAGTACAAAATGTTAAGAGTTCAATGTGTAACAAAGAAGGCATCAAAAATGAAGTATATTCAAAACAAAATTGAGATTCTAATCTGCTTTCTTCCAGTGGAATTCTAAATTCATCTAGTGAAAACTGCAAATTCTCAGAATGCCCCACTAATAATTAAAACACCAGGAAGTAGAGCAGAAGATATTTGATATGTAATAGAAGACATTCAAATTCTCTGGGAATGAGCTTCGGAGTTATAATACTGATTTGAATCTATGTGAAAAGGAAGAAATTCTTTAAGATAAAATATTTTTAGAAATATTATAACCTGCTGAAACAAAAATTATGCCATTAAACCAAAATACTCAAAATGTCTTTGAAGTGAAGAACCTAGTATTTAGTGAAGTATTATTGTAAAAAAATATGTAACCATAAGTGCTTCTAGGACTGCAGCATGAAGTGTATATGTAGTAAAAGCCTGAGCATATAAAAATGAGTTACTTGAGCAAGAGTTTTTTTCATAACAAGTTTTAGGAAAAGAAACTTTAAAGATTTTTTTTTTATGCACATTCTTTTAGTAGATTAAATGGAAGGATGATGGACAACTGATCTCCTAGGAAACAACATAAGAACAAGGAGCTCATAGCATCTTAATTTTTGCCTGTTTCCTCCTTTCTCACAACAACAACAACAACAACAAAACCAACCAAACAAACAAAAAAACAAAACAAAACAAAAACCCACAACCAAATTAAACCATAGTTTTTAGAGATCAGGAATAAATAGGATAAGTTGATAGAACAGGTATGTGTAGAAAAGAAGAGACAGCACAGAGAGAAGTTTGACAATGGGATTTCACAAAAGACAGAAAGAAAAATTACTTAGGGCAAAATTCCATCTGAGTTCAGTAGAAAGACGAACATGGTCTCTTCATGGGCTGGCATAATCAATATACATTGAGCTATAAGTAATGGAATGATAAAAAAAGCAAAAATTTATTATGATCGTCAGAATGTGTCTTCCAGCTGTGGTCTAGGCAGTCAATTCAGCTCCTACAGATGAGTATCTGAAGCTGTACAGCTCTTCAGGTAATGTTACTGGGAAATCCTAGAAGCTCAAATATTTAGAAAATAAACTGGATAAAACATAAATTAGAATTTCTAGTAAGCAGTAAAGGTCAGTGGTAAGGATGTAGTTTATAATTGTGAAAACTATGTAAATAGAATCTGAAGAAAAAAAACCAAAAAACCTGAATCTACTGTACTGTGGGTTTGATAATTTGTTTACTGTTTCACATTGTGATCCATAATTTATTTTAGTTGTCAGTCTATGTGGAAAATGAGAACTATTACTGAGACATAACTCTTATTTTATAAATTTCCATTAAATCAGGGAAGAGGGACAAGGGATGACAAGAGATTATCAAGCAGATTGCACATTTTACAGTGTATTGGTGGGAATACCTAAAATGAAAATGTGGGAATAGCTTTAAAACTAGTCCTAGCAAGTATGCATTTGGTGGATTTCTGCCAACAATTGCCTGTGTAGGCTTGAAGTGTAACAGAAACCTCTGTTATATGTGTCCTCTGCAGGACCATTACAACAAATTATGTGTTTGACTTTTCACCATGCAATCCTTGTTTTTCAAGGTTACGTACTGGAAAGATGACAACTCTCAAACATTAAATCCACAGTCTTGATTTAGGAAGACAAATATATTCAAACTCCCTTCTACACAGAGGTGGAATTACAGATAACAAAGCAGAGTATTTGTGTGCTTAAATATTGTTAGAAATTCACAGCAGAAGGTTTTTACACACATTCTCAAAATGAAGGAGAAGTTCACATATTGAGAAGTTCTCTCAAAGAGGTATTGGGTGCAATGAGCTCTGTGATGGGAAAACCCTGTGCTGCAGCAAACTAAGGCTGAACTCTAAGTATTGCTGAGCATGCTGTGAAAGGCCAGAGGAAAAGGCAGCATTGGCAAAAGGACCCAAAAGCTAGGCAAGTTCCCTGGAGCATGGTGCCCTTTGAAGTGATGTGGAAGTGTTGTAGATACAAAACACTGCTCTGAACCAGGAAGCATTGAAACAGGTAATCTGAAGAACATGGAGAGGAGTTCTTGCTGTGGACCTGCACTGTCCTGTGAGGACCCATGGGTTTTGGAAGCCTGAAGTGTGTGACACGGACGTGACATAATGCTACATGGCACATCAGTGTTGGCCATTGAGAAGTCCTTTGTCAAATTGCATACTGACACTGTAAGGTTGATAGTGGCTGCAATGGAAGGAAAAATGTTTGTCATGAGACTGATGGAAAAAGAATACTCAGAATCACAGAGAGCTGTTCAGGGTATAAGATACTGACAGAACCTATAAAGACATGCAGAATGTGAGGTGCAATTTTCAAGTCCTACTTGGCTCTGCAAGAAAAAGGTCCCCATTTATTACAGGGATGCAGACTATCTGTGCAAATTGAAACTGTCTGGGAGGAACAGACGTGCCACCATGCAGACAAGCACTAGAATCCCCTATGAATTATGACCAAAGAAATGTAGTATGTTAAAGCATTAGCACTTTTCTAACATGTACTGCAAAACTGATCTAAATGCTTCCAAAGTCTAAAAAAGTTAATCTCCACCCTACTCCCTTCCCTTCATTTTACAGAGGTACATTTTGCTGCTACTGCTGCTGAAATAGTTGCCCAGGCAAGGAAACTAAATAGCTAAAGTATCTTGAGTAAAAATTTTGCTTTTTAGCCTACCAGTTAGATTGGAGATTTTTCTCATGGGATTTTCCACCATATTTTGCAGATGGATTTATTGCCTTAACTGTACTTGTCAGATCACAGTTGATTTAAATTTCTCACCTTTCTATCGTGATCCAGCCACCTAAATGCTTTCATAGTCTTTCCACATGACAGTGACTGCATTGGCCCCTGTCTCACTTCACTGTGAATTGAAGCAGCAGGTAAGGATGTGTCATGCCCAAGACATCTCCAGGATACTTCACTCTGCTCACACCTACCTTCTTCCCTTGATATACCTCTAAACTAGGGGTTAGAAGGAATTATAGTAGAGAAAATGCTGCCTTGGATTCTGCAAGGAGGAAACATTTCTGCAACTTCATCCCTCCTTCCTGGCCAGCTGGTCGTCCCTCTTCTCTTTGCTAAACATGGATGAAAGATCAGAGAGTCTTCATAGTTAATGACTGTAAACATTTCTCAAGATACACCATATAGCAGACAAGAAGTAGACAACAGACAAAATCATGGCTTCCTGTTAACATGTGACTGAGCCGTTTATCCTAATACTTGTTTTGTTTCTTTCATGTGTAAATTTTATTTTTCTTTTCAAAAATAATGTTCTTAGAAACACAAATGTTGTTAAATTGATTTTTGTCATAACTGAAGTAATCTGTATAAGTTGCTGCAACATTTCTTTTTGAATAATAGATAGTGAAAATAAATCATCTACAAAGCTGTAACATTTATTTTTAATTGACAGATCTCTGCAGCCATTATTTTGATAGCTTGCCTAGTTTGTCAAGAAAACTACATGGTACTGTCTTTTTCATCTTAACTATTATTTCATGTTTCCATTTTTATGAGGTCATTGATTTATGTAAAATAGAAATTGGTAGATTTATGGAATCATAGAATTTTAAGGGTTGGAAGGGACCTTAAATGTCACCTACTCACAAGGTGCTATAGGCAGGGACACCTTCCACTAGACCAGGTTCCTCAAGGCCTTATCCAATCTCATCCAGAACACATCCAGGGTGGGAGCACCCACTGCTTTCCTAGGCACTCTGTTCCAGTGCCTCACCACCCTCACAGTAAAGAATTTCTTCAGAGTAACTAATCAAAACCTATCCTTTTTTCAGTTTGAAGCCATTTCTTCTTCTTCTGTCTGTACATGTCCTTGCAGGAACTCACTCTCCTGCTCTCTTCTAGCCCCTTTAGGCACTGGAAGGTGCTTTAAGGTGTTCCTTTTCTTCCCCAGCCTGAACAACACCAACTCTCTCACTCTGTCCTCATAGGACAGGTGTTCCAGCCCTTTCAGGTTGAGTTAGAAATCTAAGTAACTGATACAAAAAAATGTAGTAATCAGAGCATAACAGGTCAGTCTTAAGCAAAAGTTACAGGGACAGAAATTACATGATTTTGGCTTGTGATTTGAATCAAAGATGCTGTGTCCTCTGCAACATCATTCCTCAGACAAAGCAAAATTACTTATTCCCTGAAACAGCCTGTTATCTCTTGAAAACAGTCTTGTATGGTTTCCACTGAATAATGGAACATATTGAGGGTCAATAAGAAGCAGTGCTGTCAATCAGTTACAAGCACAGTGAGTGAAGTAACTGTCCCTATCTTGACCCATGAACTTTCTGTCATAATTTCTTGCCATGCCTTGCTGATGGAGCAATGAAGCAACTTCATGGCCACCTGGCAGCCAGCCAAGGTCAATCCAGCACAACATATTTTCTGTATTTAATCTTTGAAACAACACAAGGCACAGGGTTTCTGAAGCTTATTTCATCTGCAGAATTCTTACTGAAGTCTAGTGGAATTCCACTGAACTAGTGCAAAATATCAAACAGCACAGCATAAAAGAGGATTTTTTTTTTTTTTTTTTTTCCCCGGTGATCACGTACAGGTACTACATACACATTCACATATGGAGCATCTAACTGACTAGTTTGGCAAAACATAAGTGATCTGTGCTTTTAGACACCCACACTGGTATGGCAGATAGGATAAAGTACTGATATGCTTCAACCCTTCACAGAGTTCACTCAAGATAATTAAACTAGCACTAAAAATAACATATGTGCATAATTATCACTGTCACTCTGAAGATGCAGACCAACTAAACAAGTGGCATGTCTTATAGGCCACAATTTGGTGAAAGTTAGTAATTCTGCAACTTGTTGAGAATTTCTCTGA
Organism: Margarornis squamiger; assembly: GCA_035222235.1. NCBI lineage: Eukaryota > Metazoa > Chordata > Aves > Passeriformes > Furnariidae > Margarornis > Margarornis squamiger. Next base: position 7,846 of record JAWWTY010021958.1, on the reverse strand, counting down.
GCTTAAAACATTTTTTGCTTATTTAGATCCAGCATGTAAAACAGAATTTTGTTTTTCTCTGTTCTGTATACTGTTTACAAGCTTATTTCCTGCTAATACTACATTTATAGCATAATAATTATGAGATAGTATTTTTCAATATTTAAGTACCTTGAATTGTTCAGATGAGACAAAGATCCACAAAAATAGTCCATGATTGCACAGGATCTGTTCCTCTCTAGAGTTCAGAGAAATCCAAGGTTTCAATAAAAGCAATTTGGAGGAATAAGACAGAAATAAAATTATTTCCACCATGAACTAATGCCTGTGTATATTTTGGCAACAATTCTATTGAGCAGAGTATTGCCTTTCATGCATATATGCGTGATAAGCACAAGTGGTTGAAACAAACCTGAGGTGGTTGAGATGAACCTGAAGTTGTTTTGTGCTGTTACCATTTTACTGGAATAAAAATGACTTTTTTGATGAGCTTGCAACAGATCAGAATCAATCAATGCAGCTGGCTGTCAACTGGAACAGAGGTCAGAAATCTGACTAGTTTGTCTTCTTGGCTGTTATCAAATAGAGCACTTTCTATTCAAAGTAAATTTGCAATTGCAAGCAGAATTCTATAAAGACCAAATGATCTGGCCTGAGCCTTCTCTTCTTCAGAAAGCTATGCATGTTATAAATCAAACACTAGTATCATTTGCAATGCTCACAATCTCTTTGTCTCACTTTAAATGATACAGGTGTCAAGCAGAGAATAATTTGGATTAATGTGATTTAAGATAGCACATTTTTGATTAATGATAAAAGGTTTTTTGCAATCCATCTTGCAAAATAAAATATTGGAAGCCAAACAAGACATAAGCAAGTGTTAGGAGAGAGAGTTTACTCAATATTTACAAAATATACAAAAGAATTCATGAACTATTTTGTAAACATTATATACAAATACAAACCTTCAAATTCAAATGCTAGATCTTCTCATTGTGAAATAGTGTAGTGGAGTAAGACAAGGCAATGAAATATCAGGGTAAGAAGGTGTTTACACATAAATATTTCTTTTAAAGGCTGATGTAAGAAACAAGGCTAGATAGATGGCAAAATTTAATCAGCATGCTAATAACATTTGGTATAAACATAAACACACAAATTCCAATCCCCTTTGATATACTTCATGCATGACTATTTGCACGAGTCTGTGTGGCCATGTATCAAGCCTTTCTCAGCAATTATATTTTCTTGGAAAAAAAAAAAAAAAACAAAAAACATTGTCTCTGTCAAACACATATATTTCATCTATTAGGTTATACCTATTAGTGCTTCATACACCTTTAGGCAAGGAAAAGGTGACTATGATCACCTAGTTTTCCTCCGTAACTCCATACAAGTCAAAGACCTCACCCACTGACTTCTGCATCAAGTCTCAGTTAATACAGATGTACCTGGCTGAGGTACAACTTCTCTTTCAGGATGTCAGCAAGTCATTCAGAAAGGTTCTGTTTTTGGGTTTGGTGGCATGGAGACCTGGAAACATCAATAAAGAATGGAGCTTTATTTATGTTGCTATCTACAGTGGTTTTATACCTGCAACATCTGCCTTTCATCTTCACACATCACCAAAATGTTCCTTTTGTGTAAAGTAGTGGAACCTTTGTCTTCTCTTTACGAGGTTACAAGACCAGTTTCTCTGAATTATTGTCTTGTTACAACTTACTGTTGACCACAACATGTCATATTTGCTTAGTCTAAGTCTGCTGCCATAGATATTTCAGAAGTGTATTATTGAGGACGGAAAATGCTCATCTCATTCATTTAATTAGGAATTCTGATGTTTCACAGTTAAATTATAAAATAAAGAGCACAAACTAATCACAGCTAGGCATAAGCTCACATTAAACTCCTTCCTGACACTGGTTATTAGTAAGATGAGAACCAGTATAGAGTTTCTGTTGATCTTACAACAGAAGCATTATAATGTTCTTAACATTTTAAAGGTATTTTGCATTCTCTGCTCTACAGCACGAAGCTCTGTATGTTACTTTGCAGGCTGAAGCTAATTTAAGCCAAATTACACAATTAGTAATAAGCAATTTCTAATGCACATAATTGATACCAAGTTAGTGTTGAAGGTGAACAATCAGGGCAGTTTGTCAAAAACATCAGGCTAAATAATGAGGGAGGAGAGCCATAAACCAAGTGCAAATCGCCAGGATCCATGCCTGGGTCTCTTCCAGGAGCACATCAGCCTAATGCTGGTTTTGACTCTGCTGCCCTTTATGTTAGGGAATACCACTTTACTTAAAGCCCCGTTAGCTTCACTTTGGTGATTTCAATATCAAAATAAGCTAATAAAGATATCACCATCTAACACTGTGCACTGGGTGACTGAATTTTGTGTTTCCAGGAGAGAAAAATCTGTGCATGCCAACACCCCTTCTACTTGACTTGTAAATGTAAATATAGCTATTCTCATCCACTTTTTTTTTTTTACAGACATCTTTTCAATGTTTTCTTTAAAAAAAAAATCTTATCCCTGAGAAAAGAGTTTAAAGAATTCCTTTACTGATATGTGTATCAACTAGCAGTCCTAAGCATAAAAAAAACACCCAGTACTGTGTGAATAACTCAGTGTATTTCTGTGCAAAGTTTATGAACTGAAGAAAGAACTTCCATTTCAATTTTCCTTGAATACAAAGGCAAAGAATTCCACCAGTGAAGAAAAGAACCTGACAAAAATCTATTTCGGAATTGTGGGTTACTCTGGGTTATTTCTGAATAACATACTTTGAAAGTCAAAGAATCTTATGCTGGTATTAAACATTATACACTCCTTTTATATACAATGTATGAGACAGCCCAACTTTAAGCCACTCGATCTTTTAGTAGATCCTACTAATCATCAGCTGTTGGCTGCAACTATAGTGGTTTTTGTTGTTTCAGCAGCCTTTCTCCTGCCATAACCACAATGATTAAAACCAATACACCACAGGTGATTGGCATAGACTTTTCTCCATGATTTCATTACCCAGAAGTAAATACCCAGGCACTCAAATCTGGAACAACAACAATTTGATGCCGAGTAACTACTGACAACCATTATGTTTTTTCAAAAATACATTTTGTTAAAATGTTCACTTTTATATTCTGGTCTAAAAGTAGTTCATTTCCAGGCAGTAATCATGGAAAGTGAAGATGCAGTGCTATCATCTGTGGTGTTCTGGATTGCCCTTTGTGATTTCTAATAAGTATGTGTATTTTTCTCTCTCAAAAGTCTTTCTGAATGAATTACTTCTAAAACATTCCTTTTAGTCATAAATAAGACAGTAGTGATTGCAAGCATTGTTAATGGACCATCACTAGAACACGAATTGCCTGCACACAAATAATAATCATTCCATATTGCCCCAAATGGATTCATATAAAGCAGTTGCAATACTGTCTACCTGAGTTTTCAGAATGAACCATAAACATCCGCAAAAAAAGCGTTTTATCCCATTCAACCCTATAAACCTTGCACAAACAAGGATGTGTACATGATGTTTTAAAAGTGCCACAGGACTGTAAGTTTAATGGTTTTACAGCAGTCAGGTAATTAACATTTTGTTTACAGACCCACTAGTTTAGCCAGATCTTACCATGTTTCTTTACAAGAAATATTTAATTACTTTAAATTCTTCCTGTTTAACAGGCTGCTAGACTGCAGTTTACATAGATTTTTTTGATGTTGCATAAACTGATAAAAATCTGCGTGGCCAAAAAAGGCTTGTAAAACTGTGTATGGAACATCTTTGAACTTCACACCAAAAGGGCAACAAAGCTCCAGCAACCACAGAAAGCAGTTCTCTTTTAAAGTAACGTCATGGCTATTCTACAGCTTAAAACTGGAAGATTTTTTTCATTTCTAGGAAGACAGTCTCTTTGGGATCTTGCCAGTCATTCACAAGCACTTGTTATGCTGCGTTTTTCCTGGAAACAGAACATTTAACAGTAAACAATTTGAGAGTTGTTTAGTCATTGCTGCTAAGGAGAGAAAGGTTGAAATAAGAAAGGAAAGACCTTTGTAAATAAAGTAATTCTGTTTGTCTTATCTTCTCTGACACTTGCCTTTAATTCTAAAAGTTGGGGTTTTGGGTTTTTTGGAGTTATTTTTTGTTTTGGTTTGGTTTGGTTTGGTTTGGTTTCATTTGTTTGTTTGTTTTCCAGTGATATAGGCTGCCTCCTTTCTGGATTTTGTAGTATAAAAAGAACTTGCAACTAAAGAAGTTGGAGGGCTTAATGACCTGGACAGAATAAATCTTATCAACACTAACGTGTTTCTTACTCACAATATAGTGCAGGACAGATCAAATGAAGTTTAGGAGTGTAAAATGAAGAATATATAATTTGTAACACCAGTACACACTGTTAGACTATACCATGACAAACCTTTTTCTCTTTCTTTTTTGCTTGGTCATATTACTAGCTTCTGTAAATGCATCGCAAAAGATGGTGTCTAATTGAAGAAAAAGCTGAACAAAACAGTAAATAACACCTCAAATTTTACAATCTGCTCTTTTACACCAGCCAACTTCAGTGTGATGAAAACATTTACTTTTGTGATAACCTAAAGAAACAAGATATATTGATATTTTTCAGGACTATCTCATCTAAGAAGTAGTCCTTTTTTAAAGTCTGTGAACCAATATATATTTAGAGTGTGTGTGCTATTTACCAAACAGATCTCCTGTTGATTTCAATCTTTGCTGTTGTGATTCTTAGTGGGTGTGTTACAATTGGATTATGTGTGAAACAAACCTGTGTTGTGAGATGCTTCTTTGAGGATTATGACTTGCTTAGTGCATTTATCAGAAGGCATTCAGAATGCTTTCTCAGAAGACATACAGATCTTGGCATTAAACTACGCTTAAGGGTCATTCCTTACTGTAATTTAATATTGGAATTTTAGAACTGACAGGACAACCATAAGGTGTCACTATAAGAAGCCATCAGAAAAAGAATAAGGGCAAGGATGGAGGCTACACAAAATTTTAGGGATAAAAATAAAATAGTTCTATTTGACAAAGCTCTGTCATAAGCTATCTTGTCTTGCCCTTATAAATCAGTATATAAAATCATACCTAACATATATCAGAAAAGCACCCAGGCATCATCTCCCTTACCTTAGTAACTTATTGAACCTCATTGTGTTGTGCCTCACAGCACATTTCAGTTCAGAAAAAAAGAGTGACACACCAGAGAAATGTATTTTCTTTTTTTCCTGATGAGAAAGTACAGATCAGAGTTTCAGCACATATTGGAGTGTTATTATTTTCCTTTACTTATACAAGTCTGGGTGTATTCCTTTATTTACAGGTGTTAAACACTTGACTCTCTCCACATACCAAAATTCTACACATATATTGAAGGAAACATTTCACTACCTACCTATCTCAAAGTTTTATGCAGAAATGTAATTTCACAATGTTTGTGTCACTACTTTAATTTCTCTTTTAGTCCACATACATTCTCAGATTTGGACTTTGTAATTATTAAAAAAAAAAACAAAAACCAACCAAACAAAAAACCCCCCAAAAAAACAAAACCAAAACCAAAACCAACAAACGAACAAACAAATAAACAAACAAACAAAAACCACAAAAAACCCCAACAACTTATGAATCTGCCACAAAGTCTAAAAATCTACTTTATTATATCTAACCAGGATGGGGGCCAATTATGAATACATATAAGGCCAATTCAGCTTTGTCTTTTATTTGTGATCAATACCATAATGCATAATTTTTATTTTAATAAAATTCTAAAGATAATTTAAAAATTGTCAGATAAATTTTCTTCCTAAAAAGTGGTTGTTTTTTTATTGTAGATTAATTAGGTTTAGTCTTTACTATGCTTCATTGTGAAGTGTATGAAGTAGGCATTTCTTTTTCATCCCTTTCTTTCAAGCTGCTGTGTTGTGTATGTTGTTAATTTATAATTTTTTATTAAAAGATTATTTGATAGGCTAATATTTTAGTTTCAAATGTTGTAACTAACTTTCCAGTTTGAAACTGGAAAATAAGACCCTGTTATTTTCGTTTACTAAAACCCTTAGGAGGGTGAATGAAATTCGGTAACCAATGTTCTTACTGCCCTTTTTTTTCCCATATCTGTGAGTGTAGCAATGTCCTTGATACCCAGTTAAACCTTTGGTTTTTTATAGTAGCTATATACAACTGACCTCTGCTTCTGACATAGCAGGTACCAAAATTATGTAGGCTAATTTCTACATAGTTTGTTAATGTTGCCATTATAGATAATTCAAGCACTATTATATTTATTATTTCTCTTCATAAATGACTCATAAAATATTTTCCATAATTAAATTTTAAAAATTGCTTTATATACATGGTTTCATTCAGTAGTTTTAATTGTTTTTATTAACTAAGTCTATTTACAATAGTTAGCTGTGAAGAAATAATTGAACATTAAATTATTCACAATGCAAACTTAATTACAGTGTTAATTGAAGATGTACATTAAACTTTAATAAAGCAGTGTAAATATTTAATTATCTTCTGCAACCATGAAAATATGTATTGAAATATTTTAAGCTAAATTAAGAGGAGAGGGTTAGGGTAACTCATCCAAGTAGCAAAGTAAGTGGCATATGCAGTTTAAATATCTTCTTAATTTAGAAACAAGTGAAAGGGAAAAAAAAACAATAAAGAGGATATGGCAAAAGAACTTGCAGCTCTCTAAGAATCATTAGAAAAAAATCAATTACAAGCTTGCAACTTTTTGTAGGTCCAGTTGCTCCTAAGTTTCACAAAAAAAAAAACAAAACAAAAAAAAAAGACAAATAAATACTGTGTCAAGAATTTACAAAATATCTGCTTTGCTATGAAGAAGAATCCCTGACAGCAGAAGATCCACAAGGCAGAGTAGAAAAAGAAAACAAATTTATAAAATACAGTAAAAGTCAGGAGGGACAGATTCCAATTGTTGGACACAGAGAGAAGAATCAGCACAGAGAAATTAATACACATAATAGTCCATGCAGAGCTTCTGCTGGTTGTCTAGAAGGATTAATTCTGTAACTGAGCATGATCAGTCTTGCTCGTAGCTATTGCTACATCTCGAGGGTTGGAAGAGACACCTCAGTTTTTGTTTTAAGGTACAGGATCTTGTTGATGGATCTGTGTAAATGCACCTTTGTTCTCTTCACGTTGGGCTTCCTAGAAGAGGGCTCCAGCACTCAAATTCCTGTTCCTGGCATCTCTGCAGCTGTTTTACAGACAAAATGATCAGGACATTCTGCGTAAGATGTATAGATAGAGATTTCCCCCACAAACATCACAAATAATTTTTGTTTCATTTTTCCCCAGCTATGTCCACGTTTTCTGCTGTCACAGACCCCTGCACGCCAGCTTTGGTAAGTGACTCCTGCCAGGAGGAGCCTTGCCTGGAGTCTTGTCAGCAGAGCAAGGAAGAATGTAGAATGGGTACAACAGTGATGGCAGCCAGAGCAGTCATGGTTACAAGGGGCTGAGGGTAGGGTCCCAGCTTTGGAGAAGCTTAGGAGGGCATCTTCATCATCATCATGGGCATCAGAGGTTGGGAAGGGATGTTGTAGTCAGGGCAGGGCAGCAGTAAGCATTCCCTCTGACTAAGAAAGCACACAACTGCTTCCACAGCTGTTTTTAATCAAATGTGGGACAAAATGGGAATGTGGGAGGAACAGAGCCAAGTTTGCCATGTGTTTTGTGGCAGGATGTACTTAAAATTACTTGTAGGAGGGGAACAAGACTGCTGCGTTCCGAAGGGAGGGAAAGGAGCGAGTCCACGGCGAAGGTCAGGGGGTTAAGCCGGAACTGGTTTA
>JAWWTY010021957.1:0-25836 GCA_035222235.1 Margarornis squamiger | reverse complement strand
ACCGAGACATCCTTGGGGGCACCGAGACACCCACGGGGGTACCGAGACATCCTTGGGGGCACCGAGACATCCTTGGGGGTACCGAGACACCCACGGGGGCACCGAGACACCCACGGGGGTACCGAGACACCCACGGGGACACCGAGCCACTGGTGGGCACAGCGAGGGTCCGGCGTGGGGGTCCCGGGCTGTGGCGGTCCCTGGGAAGAGGAGCGAGCTCCCGGTGGGAATGTTTTCCCACGTGGCAGCTCCGGGACAAAGGCGGGCATCTGGCAGTGGCACGGGGAGCGTGGGCAGTCCCCTCGCTGTGGATATTCCAGAGCCATCGTGTGCCATGTGGTCTGGGATGGCCCTGCTGGAGCAGGGAAGTGTGGCCAGGTGACACACTGTGGTCCCCTCCAGCCTGACCCCGACCGTGATTGTGTTCCCCGGGCGGGAATCGGGAGGGCTTGGGATGATTTCCGTGTGGAGGGGATGAAGGGGAGCAGGAGCAAGGATGCTGCTGCCCGGCTCCATGGGCTGCAAGGGAGCCAGGGCTCTGGCAGGCTTTGCCTGCCCCTTTTCCAGCTGCGGGGCACAGGCAGAATCTGTGTTCTCCTCTACACACATTGTGTGAGAGGCTGCTTCAGTTTCCTTCCAAACCGAAGGAATATTTCATAAGGATCTTGTGGCTGCCCTGGGGAAAGCACTGGAAGGGTTTGCACTGATCCATCCTGAAGTTTGTGATGGGCCGTGGCACAGACCTGCCCCTCCTAAAGCAGGATCTGCTCCAGGGCCACTGGGCTGGTTGGGCAGGAGGGATGTGCCCTGTGATCCCTGATTCCACACAGAATCGGAGCTGGGAATGCCTGGGAGCAGGCAGCTGTGCTGGAGAGCCCTCAGGAGGAGTCAGCTCTGTATCCACATCCTGCTGACAGGGTGTCTGTGTTCCTGCCTGGAGCTCTGCTGCAGGGATCCGCTGGATTCCTGAGCACCAGGAAGTTGTCATTAAACAGAAATCCTCAAAGAATGCAAATCCCAGGGTGCTCAGCAGGTTCTCTGCATCCAGGCATGCAGGAGTGGTTTTCCTCATTAAATCTGCCCAGAATTCACATAAAAGCTGGAGCACTGGGGTGTGGAACTTGCCAGAGACATGTTTGGGCTCTCAGGTGGCCCTGTGCCATCTCTCAGGTTAAACGTGCTGGAGATGGGACAGTTTTCCCTGATAATTCCCTCCAGAGAGGCTGTGGAGTCTCCCTCATTGGAGATATTCAGGAACCATGTGCCATGTGCTCTGGGATGGCCCTGCTGGAGCAGGGGGTGAGAGCAGATGCCCCAGCTTGTTCCCTTTCAGCCTCACCCGTCCTGGGATCTGAGAGTGAGTGGACTGTGTCAGCCCAAGACCTTTTCTCCAGCAGTGACCACAGATAGATTTCTAGGAAAAAGTAGGAGAATGTGTCTGCTTCCCCCAGGGCACCCCAGACACCTTTTCCATGGGGATGCCCAGCTGTTGTGCCAGGAAACCCTCCTGCTGTTCTGGGAGAAGCTGGGTGCCCCCAGTGAGGGCTCTTTGAGGAACCTGGAACTCATAATTGTCCAGACTTTCCCAGTGCTCTCTCTTATGCTGTCTCTTACCCCCACCCAGGGATATGAGTACAGCCGCTCTGGGAACCCGACCCGGGATTGCCTGGAAAAGGCTGCGGCTGCCCTGGATGGAGCCAAATACAGTGAGTAACTCCTGGCTTGGGCAGGGCCTGGAGCAACTGGGGCTACTGGGAGGTGTCCCTGCCCATGGCACGGAGTGGAACGGGGTGAGCTTTAAGTCCCTTCCAACCCAGACCATTCCGTGATTCCACGATCACAGCTCAGACTGCAAGAGCTGCTTTGTGGTGAGAAAGAGTCCAGCAGTCATTGCTGGAACGTCCAGCTCACTCCCTGGGCTTTCTGTCCTGCTCCCTCACTGTGTTTGATGCTGGAGCTCAGCTGGATCCACCTCTGTGCAGCAGCACTGGATGCAGGGGAGCAGGCAGCCCCTGTTCCCAGGCTGGCACCAGTCTGATCCCAGGCTGGCACCAGTCCGTTCCCAGGCTGGCACCAGTGTGGTCCCAAGCTGTGTAAATGAAGCTGCTGCTTTAACTGGCTCCACTCACCAAGTGAGAGAGAGTGGAGTGACAGAGCAGGTTCCTTTGAGAGGCAAAGCGAGGAAGGTAAAGGCATGTCTGACCAGGTTGTATCCCATCAAACACAGCCTGTCTCTGTTCTGTTCCAGGTTTAGCTTATTCTTCTGGCTTAGGAGCTCTTCTGAACATCTGCCACCTGCTAAAGACAGGGGACACAATTATCTGCATGGATGATGTCTATGGAGGTATGTACAGCACCCGTGGGGCTTTGATCTTCAGTGTGCAAAGCACTAAATGGAGCTGGACTCTGAAATTCCTGGGTAGAACCTTCCTTTTCCTAGAAGCCTGGTCACTTTGTGAGAACACAGATCAGTCCTCTCTGATTAGGGTGTTAGAAATTCAGGCCCTGTTAGCACAGCATGAAGGTTTAAAAAGATGTAACAAGAAATACACGTTTGAGTGAGGGGAAATAGCACCACCTTGGTGCTGCTCAGGTTTGTTTGCAGAGCAGGACCCCAACTCAGCTGCTCACTAAAGCCTTCACCTGCAGTGGTTTCTGCTGAGAGAATTTTATTGTTTCTCCTCTGATTTTTTTCCCCCCATACTTTTGTTATAAAAGTATTTCCTTAACCCTCCCAGTCACCCAGCTGTAGCCTTCAGCACACAGAACCTCCATGCTCCATCCCTTTATGCTTTGATGGCAAACTGCTATTGGGCAAGAGTGAGTCCAGGAGGGATAACCTTGGCAGAGAGAGCCAATATATTAATTTTTAATCCAGGCAGTATTTCCAGTGTGTTGCACATCTATTGATCAGCTGTTTGCTGCTGGATTCTACTTACAGTCTTCTCACTGAAAGGTTCCAAAGACAGGCAGGAGGGAAACAATCACTTTTAAAGGAATGATAATAAACGCAGTAATAATAAGCACAGTACTGGAGCCTTCCCCTTGATTCTTCTCTGTTTAATTTTCTGCTCAAAAACCCCCCATTGATTTCCAAGACTTCACAAACCACTCTGACCCCATATTCCCATTCATTTTCAAGCTAATTAAAACTACAACAATCCTTAAACCCTTTTGGGAACAAACCACTACTAATGTGCCATTTACTTGCAGCATAAAGCTATGCCCTCCTGACTTTCCCAGGATGATACAAAAGACTGGAGAGCAGTGAAGGGAAGTGAAAGGAAGTTGTTTCATTGTGTGATTTTGGGGTTCTTTTAGGCACAAACAGATACTTCAGGAAAATCGCCTCAGAAATTGGTTTGAAGGTAGTTTTTGTGGACTGCACAAAACCAAAATGCCTGGAAGCTGCAATTACACCACAGACCAAGGTAGGGGAGAGGGAAATGAATGTTGTGAAAAGGTTTCATTCTTTTTCTTGTTGAATTTGGTGTCTGTGTCGAGCTGAGGGGCTCAGGGGTTGGGGCACAGCTGTTTCCACCAGGGCACGTGGTGATGTTTGTTTGCCTCATGGAAAATGCTTTAAGAACAACAAAAAACACCCTGGAGAGAGAGGGGAGGAGGGAAAAGGCAAGAAAGAGCAGAGGGAACACGGAGCTCAGAGCTGGAAGTGCTCCCTGGCACTGGAGTGGATAATCCCCTGCTCCAGGGAAGTGATCCAGCTGGGAAAGGCTTGCAGACCTTTGGGTGCAAAGACCTTGTTCTGGCTCTGTCAGACCTTCTCCAGGTGGGATGAACCTGCTTTTGCCAAAGCTTCGATGTGTTTCCCTGTTGTGTTTGTGGGGAATCTCCTCTCCCAGGAAACCTTCCCTTGCTCCAGCAGTGAAGCCTTGTTTCCTCCCTGGGAAGCTGGCACCCAGTGAATTAGCACTTGGAGCACTCCTCACTGACCCAAGGGGCACCAGCAGCACCGACAGTCTCTGACCTGGTGCTCTCTGTTGCATTTCTGCAGCTGGTTTGGATCGAGACCCCCACCAACCCCACGCTGAAGGTCATCGACATCCGCGCCTGTGCAGATGTGGCACATAAACACGGAGATGTTCTCCTGGCAGTGGACAACAGCTTCATGTCTCCCTATTTCCAGGTGTGTCCACCATTAGCCTCTTGCTCCAGTGGAGCTGAAGGGACATTTTCAAGAAGGGAAGCACCAGGGAGCTGTAGTTTTGATCCTTGCATTGTGAAATCACCTGCTCTGTCTCTAACTAAGGGTTAACGGTGCTGGGTGCACCAGTGGAGGGGTGTCTGTCCTTCAGAAATCTTGGATTTTGGTTCTTACTCATGGAAGCCACAGCAGGCCTGTTAGAGGGTGTCCTGTATTCTGACATTGGCCTTTTGATAGCAGTTCTTTTGTATATGCAGTTCAGGAGCTGTTCTGAGCCACTAAAGGTGCAAACCAGTAGGTGGTGGGAGAAGAAATTAAAACAGGCAAAATTTGTTCAATCTTCTTTTGAGACATTCAAGTTACCTTTTTCTTCAGTATTTTGGTGAATATGTGGCTTATAAGTTTATAATTTGAATCTCGAACAACGTGCATCACTTTTATGCTTTGATAAAAGAATACATGAAGTGATTTTCTTAAGTTCTAAAAGTGCTTCAGAATAATAAACATCCAAGTTTTGTTGATCTTAATATGGGCTAGAAATTTTCATATAAATTTCCCAGGAGACCAAACTAATCCCTTGTGTCTTAGGTCTAAAGTCACCCTTTTTGGCAGAGTCCAAAAGCAAAGTGCCCGGTTTTGTTCAGGGTGCTGAGATCTTCATGAATTAAAGGAGCTGTGCACCAAGTGTCAGTGCTCAGCTCCAGCAGCACTGCAGCTGCCCTGGGACATTCCAGGGGCTTGGTGATTCCCCCCTGCAATGTGTTCTTCCCTCCAGAATTCACACTTTGCCTCAGCAAGGGGGGTGTGAAAGGCACAAAGTGACCTGGGCTGGTTAATGAGTCTGGGTCAGCCTGGTGCCAGTGCTAATGATTAATTATGCTGAGGGTGAGGGGAGTAGGTGATGTTGTTAAACCCCTCCAGCCCTCTGCTGGTGCTAAGGAAATGGGAATTTCAGAGAGCTTTGTTGGTCAGTATTGAGTGCAATCTTGACAATATTCTGTGGTGGTTCTGGTGTGCACTGGGAGGGTGGATGTCCATGCTCAGTCTGCCTCAGCACCCTTTCAACCTGCCTGCTTTGTTACCTTTTAACACAGTGATGCTCTTCACTCTTTGGAATATGTTTATATCATGTGCAAAGTCCCTTACTTAGTGATTGATTAAAAAAAAAGTGTTCATGATTTCTTGCCCTTCAACCTCTTGTCTCACCTTCAAGGGCTTCTGGGAGGTGAGGGAAAACAGCTGGCAAAGAAAACCTCCTTTCCTCATGTTCTCAGTTCTTTTGGTGCAGTATCACCCATACCTGGAAAACAATGCCATTTATTTGCTTTGCAGACTGTGTGGAGGTCTTCATTTTCCAAGGAAATACACTTTAGAGAGTAAATACCATTATTTAGCTTGGCGTCAGCTAAGCACCAGAACTATTTTTTCCCAAATAGGAACTGTATGTTCGATGGATTCAATCACTTCTCTCCCTGAAGCCAGTGGGAATTGGACCAATGCTTTTAAATCACATTTGATTGTGCTTATCTTGAATTCAGGGTGTCCCCCTGCACTATTGGTTTTATCACATATTCAATCATCATTCCCAGGTTTTTGTGTTTAAGATGTTAAATTTTTGTGGGTGTTTTTTTTTAGCTTCTCCCCTGATTTATTTTGTGTAAGCTCCCAGCCCTTTTGGATAGGTGGCAATGAACCTGGCTGCACACAGGCTTTAATCAGAGCTGCCACTTTGCTTGTGTTTCAGCGTCCCTTGTCCCTGGGGGCTGATATTTGTATGAGTTCTGCGACCAAATACATGAATGGTGAGTGTGGGAGTTCAACGCCTACTTAGGGCAGGGCTGGATGGGATATTGGGAAGGAATTGCTGGCTGGGAGGGTGGGCAGGCCCTGGCACAGGGTGCCCAGAGAAGCTGTGGCTGCCCCTGGATCCCTGAAGTGTCCAAGGCCAGGTTGGATGGGGCTTGGAGCGCCCTGGGACAGTGGAAGGTGTCCCTACCCATGGCAGGGGTGGGATGAGATATTTAAGGTTCCTTCCAACCCAAACCATTCCAGGAATTCTGTGATATCTTGAATTATTATTATTATTATAAAGCCATGCTGGCTTTAATTTGGCTACAACAAAGCAAATGCCTTCAGAGAAGGTGGGTTGGGATCTGCTCTCCCTGAGTCAGGAGGCTGGAGCTGCTCCCCAGGGCACCCCTGGTTCCTGCAGTGTCCTGGCAGGTGGCAGAGGTGACCTGGGGAGTGCCAGTGCAGGACACAGTGCTGAGCAGAGCTTTAGAACAGCCCAAATCTGCCCTGTGATTCCTGTCTGCACAGGAAGGAGGATGGAGCTCCAATGATCAACCCAGGGCCTTGCAAAACTGGGGTTTTGTTGACACCAGGATGGAGAAAGTGGGGACTCGAGGCAGAATCCTGGAGCAGATGGAATGGCTGATCCTGCTCCTGTCTCCTTGCATTGTAGGGCACAGTGATGTGTTGATGGGGCTGGTCTCAGTGAACCGGGATGATCTCTACGAGAGGCTCAAATTCCTGCAGAACTGTGAGTATTTAATAAGGAAATTCCTGGAAATGAGTCCTGGTCACACCCCAGCTCCTGCACATAGGTGGGAATTCTGCCTAGAGATGCAGCCTAAATTGGCAGAACTGGGAATAATAACATTAAACTTTACTTGAGTAAAATTTAAATCAAATGAATTTAATTTTCCAATTAATAAAATAATAAAATTAATGCCACTAGTCTCCACCTCCTAACTGCCTCTAGGAAAACTGATGAGGCTCCTCCTGGGAGCATCCAGGTCTGTCTGCCTTGTGCACACCTGCAGGTAAAGGGGATTTTTAAACTCACACATCAGAATTTTCTTACGTATGTTGAATTCAACCATTTTAGTGCCTCTTACTTACCAGGAATAAATGTCTGTGTAGGGTTCTGTCTACTCTGCCTACAGCAGAGGCAGTCAAGGTGTGCTATGCCTAATAAATGTAACGCTTGAGGCTTCAGCCTGTTAATTGAGCTCATTAATTGGCTCCCCACGTGTGTGAGATGAGGAGGGCAGATTGCAGCAGGTGTCTTCCCCCTTGCCATGTTCCAACCTTAGAAATGTTGGAGATTAGGACGGTATCAGTTGTACCAACCCCCCCAAAAGCCCCTTTTTTGAGGAACTCTGTCTCCTGTGGGCAGCGCTCGGGGCTGTCCCGTCTCCCTTTGACTGTTTCCTGTGCAACCGGGGGCTGAAGACGCTGCACATCCGCATGAGGCAGCACTTCCACAACGCCCTGGCCGTGGCCCACTTCCTGGAGACACATCCCCGCGTGGACAAGGTCATTTTCCCAGGTGGGTTGGCACCAGCTCCGGGCACGACGCGCCCCAGAGGAGGGGCTGGGTGCTGTGGTGCTCCCTGTCACCGTCACCTTCACCTCGGGATGGTGTCCCTCTGCATTCGCTCTGTGAGTCTCCCCAAATCCCAGGGGTGACTCAGGCTGGCTGTCCCCTCTGGAGCGGGCTGAGGGAGAGCTGCTCCTCCTTGGAATGGGTGCTGCTCCTCCTTGGAATGAGAGCTGCTCCTCCTTGGAATGGGAGCTGCTCCTCCTTGAAATGGGAGCTGCTCCTCCTTGGAATGGGAGCTGCTCCTCCTTGGAATGGGAGCTGCTCCTCCTTGAGGGAGAGCTGCTCCTCCTTGGAATGGGAGCTGCTCCTCCTTGGAATGGGAGCTGCTCCTCCTTGGAATGGGAGCTGCTCCTCCTTGGAATGAGAGCTATTCCTCCTTGGAATGAGAGCTATTCCTCCTTGGAATGGGAGCTATTCCTCCTTGGAATGGGAGCTGCTCCTCCTTGGAATGGGAGCTGCTCCTCCTTGGAATGAGAGCTACTCCTCCTTGAGGGAGAGCTGCTCCTTTTTGGAATGAGGGGCATTCGCTCCAAGTGACTCCCCAAATCCCAGGGGTGACTCAGGCTGGCTGTCCCCTCTGGAGCAGGCTGAGGGAGAGCTGCTCCTCCTTGGAATGAGGGGCATTCACTCCAAGTGACTCCCCAAATCCCAGGGGTGACTGAGGAGTCCCCCTGGAGCAGGCTGAGAGGGAGCTAGCTGCTCCACCTCTTAATGAGGGCAACTGACCCCACAAGTGACCCCTCAAATTGCAGGGCTGCCCTCCCACCCTCAGCACGAGCTGGTGAAGCGGCAGTGCACGGGCTGTCCTGGCATGATCACCTTCTACATCAAAGGGAACCTCAAACATGCCACTGCCTTCCTCAAGAGCCTGAAGGTAAATGGCAACACAAACACCCTCTCACAGGGACCCGGGACTGTCCTGCTGAGGGGGATGGTGGAAGTGGCTTTTCTTGCTGTGGGGAGTCTCTGTCTGTACTTGCAAGGCTCCTCGAGTATTTTGGGTGTGACCATCTCTAAATAATAGATAATTTGTAAATGGGAGTCTGAGGAGAGGGAACAAAAGATGGCTGAGCTCCTTGGAAGGGTTTGTTTACACAGCAGGGTGAGGTGTGTCCAGGTACTGTGTTGACAAAGGGCCTTTTGCCAAAATACCTGCAGGAGTTGGAAGCAGAGGAGCTGGGGCTGGTGCAATACTGCTGGAATATTTCAAAAGGCTCATCAGGAGCATAAAACATCGAGGAAGGACCTGACTCAGGAAGCAGAGAGGGAGTCCCTCTGTTTGGGGAATGGTTGGCTGTTTAGCTGACCCAAACTACAGGCTTTTGTTCTTTTGCTGTGTGTTCATTCTGCCTGTGCCCTTTGATGTGTTTCGAGCCTTGATCTCTGGTTAATTTGCATCCTGCTCTGGCGGTTTTGCTGTTTTGTTCTTGGAAAAACTAATCAGTAAGAAGTGACAGAGGTGAATTAGAACTTCCTTCTCCCCTCTGTCTTACTTGCCAGCTAATGTCACTCACTGAAAATGAATTTACTAAAATATGATTTGCTCACAAACTATCCTTTGACCAGAGAGAGAGCATGGAATCCTGGCACAGGAGATCAGCCAGCTTTGACAAGAAGCATCAGGGAATATGTCCCAGAAGAAGTAGTTCCTTACACTTATCCAAGTCCTTTGGATAATTATCAGTTTTCACTAGGTTTGTCCAAAAGTAAAGTCATTTCATAGAATCATCCCAGAATCCCAGACTGGTTTGGGTTGGGAGGGGCCCCAAAGCCCATCCAGCCCATCCCTGCCCTGGGCAGGGACACCTTCCACCAGCCCAGGGTGCTCCAAGCCCTGTCCAGCCTGGCCTTGGACACTTCCAGGGATCCAGGGGCAGGATGGGGCTGTTTTAAATCTTAATAGCTCTTACCTGCTAAATGGACACTTTATTCCCTAATTACAGCTAATGCCATTTATAAAATCAGTCATTATAGAAAATCTTAGGGAAAAAAGCCCCTAAACATTCCCTTTTCCTTAATGTCCTTGAAGTGGTCCCAGCCCCGAGACTGCTGGAGCTCCAGGAGCGTTTGGATGATGCTCTCAGGGATGGGGGGATTGTTGGGGTGTCTGTGCAGGGCCAGGAGCAGGACTCCTGATCCCTGTGGGTCCCTTCCAGCTCAGGATGTTCCATGATTCTGTGACCTCTCCTTCCATGCATCCATAGAAACTCATTAACTCTCCCTGTCACGCTGTCCCTTCCCCCTTGTTAACTTGGGTTCCGTCTCTCCCGTAGGTGTTTGCCCTGGCTGAGAGTCTGGGGGGCTTCGAGAGCCTGGCAGAGCACCCGTAAGTCACTCCTCCACCTTCAGAGTCTGACAGAGCTGCAAAGTGCCCCAACATTTGGAGGGGAATTCTACACCTTTCCAGTCCCCAAAGCCAAGCTGGTTTCCACATAATGAAACTCCAGGATTTGTGTAGCACAAACCCAGCAGAGGCTCCAGCAGTGGGTGAATTCTGTGAATGTGGGAGTGCAGTGGTGGAGGAATTTTGACTGGAAGACTGGGGCACAATTTGTTGCTGTGAAAACAATCCAAGAAGCCAGTGTGTGTTGGAATTATGGAGCAGATGGGATTGAGGGAAGAGTTCTGCCATGCTCCCTGCTCACACAAGAGGGCATGGTCACTACATGCACCCAGCTGCCTTGTTCTCCCTGTCAGCACTTCTTGTGGGAATTTAAGGAACACTTGGCTGCTCCTGTCGAGGTTAAAAGGCTGAAAATAGGCTTTTATGTGAAATGAGATTCTTTTACTCAAAGCTAGTTTGCTTTTCAAAAAGCAAAAATCTGTGACTGTCTATGGGCTAAGTCATTGCAGGTATTCATTTGGGAACAAGAGCAAATCTGAAACCCCTCCAGCAGCTGGAACAAACTGTGAGTTGCTGGTGTCAGGAGTGAGCATGTGGGGAAATACCTTCTTGCCCATATTCTCCATAGCTGGAGAGAATAAACCCTTCAGTTTGGTACAGTTTGACAGAAAGAAACCAGAAGTTAAATGAAAAAAGGAGATTTTGTACTGGAGGTTTTCACTGCAACTGCTTCTCCACACGCAGAGCAGAGGTTTTAGATACCCTTTTGTGGAGGGAGGAAAAATAAAAAGAAACCTGTGGAAGGAAGAGGAATTGAATTTTTCTCCTTTTTCAGTTCCAGATTTTGAAGTGTCCACTTCTTACTAATCATTTGTAGCTTGGCAATACTTTCCTGAAACTGGAGATAAAGCCCCTGAGCTCACATCATTTACAGTGACTGCCACGAGCTCTGCCCGTCTGTGGGTTCCCCACAAGTGGCACAGGGAAGGTGTAAAACCTCCTGAACCTGTGTGGGGCTGGCAGGGAACTGCTGTGGCCTCGACTGAGGAGAGGGCAGAGCTCTCAGGCCAGGGGCTGGTTTTGTCCCTGCAGGGCCATCATGACCCACGCCTCGGTGCCCAAGGAGGACAGGGAAGCTCTTGGCATCACCGACACGTTAATTCGGCTCTCCGTGGGGCTGGAGGATGAGGAGGATTTGCTGGCAGACCTGGACCAAGCCCTGAAGGCTGCGGTGAGTGGGTTGTTACCCCAAAGAACAGTTCCCTCTCCCCTCCTGCCTCTGTCACTGACTGACTCCTGGGAGTTCTTGCCTCACTTCATTTTTTATTGGTGTTTGGTTTTCAGAGGTTTTGGTTTGGTTTTTTTTTATGAAAAGGAAAATGATCATCAGTAATGGAAATAATCTAATGCCAAAATGTGTCTTATTTATGAAAAGACAGTTGTGGGGTTGTTGAGGGGCAGAACATAATTATCTCTCTCCCTTCTCCTTGCAGTTTGCATAAACCTTGGGGCTCAAAGAAGGAACTCGGAATCGGATGTTGGAAAGACTGTGGAAGAGGATGTGGAAAACCAAATTGCTGCTTTGATTGACCTTTGATTTGCCTTTGGGAATTTCAGTGTGGATTCCCGGGGAGCCTCCCTGGTGCTGTTGGGTTGGTTGTGCTGCTGCCTGGCTGTGCATGGACCGTGTGTGGCACAGCCTGGGCTCTCCTGTGGGCCCAGACCTGTTACTGGGAAATCCTTAGGGGTTGCTGGAGTCAGGAGGTTGTCTGTGAGGGCAGCCATGGGCTCACTCAGGAACACTATCCCACTGGAGATCAGTGTTTCTCCTGATGGTTTGAGGTCACAGGGGGTGGTTCCTGGTGCTGCCCTTGGGGTGCACAGTTCATTCTTCTCTTCTCTCTCAACCCAACAGCCCAGCCTAAAAACCTGATTGGCCTTAGATTTGTTTTAATTCGGTTGGAAATGTGCTTAAAAGCTTTTCTCCTCTGGATGTTTTATGCATCTGGATGTTTTATACTGAAAATGAAGCCCTGAAAACGGTTACTAAGAGCTTTCTAAAGAGGAGTCTTGCATTTTTTAAAGAAAAAAAATCATGTGCTGTTAGTTATGGGGGAATGATTGGAACAATTCTAATTAAAATGTGCTTTGAATTTACTTGATGTTTTCCTTGGTTTTCCATTTCCATGTGCTACTTGTGTTCAAAATCAGGTGATGGGATGACCCTGGGGCTGTTCACATCTTCCTGTGGGAACAAGGTGTCATTGATGGTGTTCATTTTGTCAAGAAAAAGAGATGTAAATGTGGATGTAGAACAACTTCTGCAAATTGCAGTGCTCAGGCAAGGAATGTTTGGGGGGGCTGGGGTGGGACAATATCCCACCCAACCCTGCCCTCTGGCAGTGGGAAGCCATTCCCCCTTCTTTCCTTGCCCAAAGGGTGGGTTACTGGTTACACCAGAGCAGCAGCTCCTAAAGCCCATCCCTAGGAAGTCCCTCAGGTCCATGTGGTTTTCAGGGAGGTGCAGCCCCTGTGCTGTGCCATGAACGTGCTTCTGGCTGCTCCTGAAGGGCAGCAGTGTCTGCTTTCTGTCAGGAGAATATCCCATCTCCCGTGAAATGAAAAGCTCCTGAGTTTGCTCCTCGTCCTGCTGCTGGGGGGGGATTTCCCTTATCCTGTTTGTTGGGGGGAAGGACAGATAAAACTGCCAGCACTGGAATTCTCCATGAATTGTTCCATGATTTTCTTCACATGTGGAATGTCAGCCTGAAGCTGCCTCTGAGGCTGGACCTGCCAGGAACTGGTCCTTTCGTGGGAGGGGGCAGTGCCTGGTAGGAGAATGCAAAGAACTGATCATACACAGATTATTCCCATTTTATATCATGGCCCCAGCCTGGCACAGCTCAGGGAATGTTTGGACAATGCTCTCAGGGACAGGGTGGGATTTTGGGGTGTCCTGTGCAGGGCCAGGAGGTGGCCTGGATGATCCTTGGGGGTCCCTGCCAGCTCAGGAGACTGTAGGATTCCATACATCTGAGCAGGAGATAATCCTTTGGGATCTCTCTAAACATCCCTTCTGTTGATGGCTTCCCTGGACCCATCCCCCTGAGCCCAGATTTGGGTTGTATTTCCCATACTCCATCTTTGTGAAGCTAAAAGGGCTCATTTCATCCTTGGATCGATGGTGCAGATGTGGATTCAGATTCATGGCACTTGCAGGGCAATTTCTCTTTTATGTTGAGGCCCCTTCCGTGGCATTGGCTAAAGATCCCTTTGTTCCTGGAACACACAGGAGCAGCCCCAAGCCCCAAGAGCAGACCAGTGAAGCCAGAGGCAGAGCTGGCTCCCGGCCCCAGCGTTACGAGTGGCAGCAGTGCTGGGGTCAGCTTGCTCTCCCAGCCCCAGATTCCCAGGATTTGAGCTTTTTTTGGCATTTCTCATTGCAGTTGCAGTCATTTGATGAAGGGCTGTGTGTTTTCCAGCCAAGAGCTGAACCACATTAGTCAGAAGAGTTCTTAGAAACTTCAGCTTTCACTTACAGGAAAGTTGCTGTAATTGAGATCCACTCGTTGTCAGCAGTGGATAAACTTGCCTGTCCAGAAAATACCGAGTGATCCTGCACAGAATTCCCGCTCCAGGAACCACTCACTCAGCTTTGCTGCCCCGTGATGTCCTCACTGACCATGGACACAGGACGGGAAGATGCTCCATCTCACCCTGCTGCTGCTGCAGGTCCATGTCCGAGCACGAGCTGGGGCTGACAGCTCATATCCCGCATATTTATGGATTTAGTGGACTCAAAGGCATTAAGTGCAGCCAACAGATGCCCTTTGGTACCGGCACAGCTCCCCGAGCCCTGCACACACGTCCCCATGAATCACCACAATGAGCTTGAGCCTCCTAAGTGCTTTGTAATTCTTTTATCTGCTGGTGTGCAGGAGCTGCCTTACAAATGCAATTTTTATTCCTCCCCTTTATCATCTCCCATCAGGAAAATATTGACTCTCTCGTGTCTTGCTCAAGAGCCGGATGTTGGGAAATGGACTGGAGATGCAGCTCTTTCTCTGCCACTCAAATTTTAGCAGTAAAGATGGGGTTTTATCCCAATATTTCTATGTCTGCCTATATCTCCAAGATGCCTGCTGGGTTCTCACCATGGCCCAATTATTGACACCATCATTAACGACTTTAAAAGGCTTCATGTGTTTCACACGAGCCGTGTGAGATCTGCAGGAACAGAGCAGAATTCCATTTCAGTTGGGAGTATTTCCCAAGAGAGTGTGTCACAAAGGCTCTAAGAATGAAGGGATTATATTTAGATTGTGTTCATCATTTATCTCTTCTCCTCTTCGAGGCTTTCATGAGGACAGATGAACGTAAAAGGAATTCTCTCACTTGGACACATGGGGAAGAGCAGAACCAGAGCAGTTCCAGCCTCCCGTCGTGTTTTCTGTTCCCAGGCTCCGTGGCAAATCGGTGCTGCTGCTTTTTGGGGAGGGATTCCATCCAAGCAGCCAGGTCTCAACTCCTCTCTGCAGTGTGTGGGAAGAGGAGATGGGAAGTCTGGATTTAAAATTTAGAAACACCCAGGTGAGATATCACACCAAATATTTGTCTGAGGAGAGAAGCATCCCAGAACATCAGATCCAGATGTTCCTGCTCCTGGGCAAAGCAGGAAAGAGAAGGAACATGGAAGGAAGCAAAGGCAGAGAGCAAGTAAAAGCAGAAGCAATCAGATAACTAACACAACTCAGAGAAAATTCCCCATTCACTGAACTTGATTTGATGGCTTTGCTTTTCAGACGGGATGTGCTCTCCTGGGCCTCATCCTGTGCTTCCCACAGGGGTGTGTCCTGCCTGGCAGCCCCAGGGCTGGGGTGGCTTTGGGTGCTGAGAGCACCTTTGTGCTTTCCCACTTCCCTGAAACAACAGCAATGACAGAGAACCTCAAAGCCCACCCAGTGCCACCCCTGCCATGGGCAGGGACACCTTCCACCAGCCCAGGGTGCTCCAAGCCCCGTCCAGCCTGGCCTGGGACACCTCCAAGGATCCAGGGGCAGCCACAGCTTCTCCCCTTTCCTTCTTGCCTTTCTCCCAGGAATGCCTGAACTCAGAGCATTGTGCTGTGGCCTCCTCCACGAGTGGCTTTTGTTGCTGCTGTTGCCTTTTCCAAAGGCTTATTTTGGAATCTCTTTGGTTCCCAACACCAGATCTTTCACGAGGGCTTTGACAGCAACAGTATTTCACAGAAGCTTTAGCAGAAGTGCTGCCTTTGCCAGCAGCCACAGCTCTGTGTTCCCAGAACTGCTGCCTGTGTCCAGCAGCTTCTCCTGAAACTCTTCCCAGGAGCTCCAGGCACATCTCTGGCAGGAGTCCTTGTGCTCCCCATCATACTGGTGCCCCCAGAGCCCTGCCCTCACACCTCCTGTCCTTGATGGAGCCAACCAGGGGCTGAACATGGAGCTCTCAGTGGGACTCAGCTCCACCTCAGCAGTGCTGGGGAGACAAGAGAAATCTGGGAAAGGGGCTTTTCTGCCCCAGGCTCTGGGCTGGGCTGGAGGGGAGCTCCAGGACACCTGGAGGGGACAGGCTTCTGCTCCTTGGAAGGTTTTGGGAGGACCACGAGCAGGGGTGAATTGAGTCTGGTCCGTGCTCGGTCCTACCTCAGTTCTCTGCAGGAGCTTTCCAAGTTACCTAAAATATTCAGAGGCACCTCTGGGGTGGCAAAACTCACTGTTGATGCCCAATCCTGAAGGAAGGTACTTTTTTCCATTGTACATGAACCCCCCCTGCAGCCTGATTTGGTTTGCTTCTCTTCCCTTGGAAACAAATTTCTTTCCAACTTGGCCATTTGGTCCAGAATAATTAACGAAAACTCCCCTGAGACTCCAAGAAACAAATGGCTCCATTTACAGCAAAGGTTAAACTCAATTTGCTCTGTATTAAATCGATTTTTCAAAGAAAAATGCAAAGAAAACCTTCAGCATGGGCTGCTGGTGCTGTGCATGTCACCTGTCTCCATCCCTAGGCCAGGAGGGTGTTTTTTCAGCTTGGATCTAAGAATCTAATTTCAAGCTGTGCCAGGGCAGGGGCAGGGGGGACATGGGGAGGAATTTGTGCCTGCAAAGGGTGGTCAGGCCTTGGCAGGGGCTGCCCAGGGAGGGTTGGAGTGCCCAGGGCTGGAGGTGCCCAAGGCAGGACTGGCCGTGGCACTCAGTGCTCTGGGCTGGGGGACAAGGTGGGCATCGGGCACAGGGTGGGCTCTGTGGGCTGGCAGGGCTTTGCCAGCCTAAATGATTCTGGGATTCTGTGATTCCTTGATCCTCTGGCAGGGAATGCTGCCTGGCTGCTGGGAACAGAACCATCCGCTCTGTTCTATAGATGTGCCTGTGCTGGGAGCTCGGAGGGGACGTGCAGGGGAACAAGAGCTGATGCCATCAATTCCCTGCCCTGCTGTAAGTGAACAGGAACCTTCATTTCATTGCCTGGTGAGAAATGAGCTCTATTATCCTGGGAATAAGGAGATGGGGTTGCTATTCAGTGGCAGATAATGAGGCATCAGCTCTCCACTCTCAGCTATTCCCGTACATTGCTTTTTACCACCTCCTTCCTTTGTGACACCAAATTTCCCCCTTCAGAGAAGATGTGAACACATCTCCTCCAGCCCCAGCTCCTGCACACTCTGTGCTCTCCTTTCCTCACCCCTGCAGAGCCTCTCTGCCTTTGAGGCTTCGACCAGAGCCCCTTAATTTGGCGATGGCTGCGGGAGCTGACGAGGCTGCAGCCAGATGTAGTCCCTGCAGGGCTCCTGCAGCTCCGAGCCGGGGCTGGGATGGAGTTGGCAGGGGTGTCTCAGAGCTGCTCACAGGCCAGGGCGGGCAGCCAGGCAGGGGCTGAAGAGGTTTTGTGCCTCCTCTGATCCCCCAGCCCTTCTTTCCCTGAAAGAAGAATCCCTGGGGCACAGCCCCTGCACGTCCCCCCCCCGTGCCTGCTCCGGTTCTCCTGGTGGCATTTCCATCCAGCAACAGCAGCTCCTGCCAAAGAGAACCCCAAATCCAGGGCCACCGTCCTGCTCCCAGTGGTGGCCAGGCCAGTGACACAAGGGGGTGTCACAGGGTGCAGGGGGGTGACACAGGGTGCAGGGGCAACCCTGACCTCAGCAGGGACACCTCTCCTTGATCAGATTCTGCTCCTCTGGGATGGGCAGGAGCAGGGGCTCTGCCTGCTGATGGAGGATGGAGGGTGGAGGGTGGAGGGTGGAGGATGGAGGGTGGAGGGTGGAGGATGGACAATGGAGGATGGAGGGTGGAGGGTGGAGGATGGAGGATGGAGGATGGAGGATGGAGGATCATGTGTGGTGCCCAACGATGGCTCACGACAGCAGGAGGGGTCTCTCCAACATTCAGTTGCTAATGAAGAGGAGTGCAAAAGTCTTCCCAAATGTGGAGGGACTTTTTGCAAACCGGGTCACAAACATCGCCCCTTGGCTCCTGGATTCCGTATGGGGTTTCTGTATGGATTCACAGAGTGCATCCCTGAGGCCCCATGAGATGGATGTGGCTTTGCTGGAGGTGATGCCTCTGCACATCCCTCTGCAGCTGGCAAAGGCCAGCCTGACAAACACACTGTGGGTGCTCTGGATTAAGCAGGATTTCCAGGCAAATGTAGGAAAAGGGGGTGGCTCATGATGGGATCCCATTTGCAAACACATTTGGGAAGGTTTGCATCTTTTACATGAAACCTCTCACCTGTGCTTGTCCAGCTCCCCCCTGTGTAGGTGAGAGTGAGGCACAGGCTCACACCAACCCAACTTATCCCTCACTGCCACTTTCAGGCTTGGAGATATGATTCCCAGTCCCCCCATTCCCTTTGTTCTGAATCCTGCTTTATGTTGTCTCTAAAAGGCTGTGCTAACACCAATCAACAGCCCCACAAGTCAGTTTGCAAATTTTGCTGCCAGCCCTGAATGACCAGCTAAAAATAACGGGAGTGATTCATCTCCTAATCTATGGAAACAGTAGTTATTTGGTCTTGGCAGCTCTCTTGGGCTTGGGCTTGGCTGCTGGAGACGACAAGTATGAGCAGATCAAAGAATATTGAAGTGATTTTTCTTCTTTGTGTTTCAGGGGAAAGAAAACATTTTCCACAAACCCAGGTGGGGTTTTTTTTGCCCACTGGGGGAGGTCTCAGGACTTCTCAAACCTGTGGTCCCAAATTTGGGCATGGATGTGCAATGCTATTAATGTAATTTTTAGACAGAAGTATTTAAACAGGAAGAATTTTAACCAGAGATATTCCAAACAGTGTTTGGGAATCCTTACAAAGGCTCAATATTTTCTAATCTTTTAATAGGGGCTGCTTAAATGCCCTAATAAGAAAATAAGGGTTGTTGTAATCACTTCTTTTTAATTGAAATAATCTCATTGGATTTATTAAAGTGATTTGGTTTTAATTCCAAACCTCCTCAGCCCTGCTGCAGCGCATTTATTGTGAAGGTTTTCCAGCTCCAGCCCTTTCCTGCCCCCTGCTATGCACTGAGGTGCAAAATGCCTTAAATCCTGTTCCTTTCCAGCTCTCCTGGACAGGATTCATGTCAGAGCTGAGCAGGGCAGCTCCCAGTGCTGCTGGATCCAGCTGATCCCACCCGAGCCCAACCGAGCTGCAAAACCTACGTGCGGCTGAAATTTGTGTGCAAATTATTTGGCAGCTGCTGGCTGAAAATGAATAGACTTTCAGAAATCTGTGGCGACTTGTGAGTGTGCCCTTAATGAAAAAAGAGTCTATTTCCTCCAATAATCACTTTAGTCTCTGCCATTTAATCCCTCTGTGCATGCCAAGGCTCCGTGCCCGCCGCGGGAGATGCTGCAGTGAGCAGTGCAGGGGATCAGAGCCCTGGCATCTATCCCACCATTTGGGTCTAGGCACTCCTAGGATTTCAGCACTGTGCACCAAAACACCCATGTGGAGCAGGAAATTCTGCTCTTCTTGCTTTTGTATCAATGGTTATTTTCACAGTTTGATCACGAGGTGGCTCAGAAGGGAAGGACCTGGAAGCACCCGCCGTGTCCCCAGATGGAGCGTGGGGAGCTGGGGGGTCTCAGCCGTCCTTCTTACAGCCACGATCTGCTGCAATGAATGAAAAAGGTGCAAAACACGCCAAACCCAAACATCCCTTGGAAACCCTGTTTATTTAAATGTGCTTTTATCACCGAGCTGAGGAAGCAGAAAGTGCTTGTGTTTAGCTGTGGAAGCAAAATATTTACGTAACTCCAGAACTTCCCCATGTCTGGCTCCTGGAGCTTGTCAGGAGCTTTCCTGCACATTTTGGCATCTTCCCTGGGCCCAGAGGGGGCAGGAGCTGCTCTTGGCTGCACACCCACTGTGGGCACAGGGAGCTTGGCCACCTCCTTGTCACCTCATCCCACTCCGAGCATCTCTCCGGGGCACTGGGGGCATGGGGGCAGGGGGAAAGGTACAGAGCAGACATCAAAATCGGGTCCTAATTCCCAGCAGGATGGAGGGGTTATCCTCAGCTGGTGAGAAGAGAGCCACAGGCATGGGTGTGGAGACGGTGTGGAAAAATCCAGTGGGTCTGGTAGTCCCTGTGCTGGAGTTCAGAGCCTCTCCATGGATGGAGTCGAGGCTGGGAAGGGAATGAGGGGAGAGGACGTGTCAGAACAGAGACTTCCAGCAGCACAGGGAAAGGCAGCGGAGGGGAGGGAGTGCTGCAGGCAGGGCTTGGTTCTCCTCTGGCCTTTCGGGAAGAACATGAGAATGAAACGGGATTTCCATGAGGTGCGGACAGTCCAGGGAAGATCAGGATGGTCCAGGGAGGTCAGGATGGTGCAGGGAGGTCAGGACGGTCCAGGGCAGGTCAGGACAGTCCAGGGCAGGTCAGGATGGTCCAGGGCAGGTCAGGATGGTCCAGGGAAGGTCAGGATGGTCCAGGGCAGGTCAGGCTGGTCCAAGGGAGGTCAGGATGGTCCAGGGGAAGTCAGGATGGTCCTGGGAAGGTCAGGATGGTCCAGGGAAGGTCAGGATGGTCCTGGGAAGGTCAGAATGGTCCAGGGAAGGTCAGGATGGTCCAGGGAAGGTCAGGATGGTCCAGGGCAGGTCAGGCTGGTCCAAGGGAGGTCAGAATGGTCCAGGGGAAGTCAGGATGGTCCTGGGAAGGTCAGAATGGTCCAGGGAAGGTCAGGATGGTCCTGGGGAGGTCAGGATGGTCCAGGGGAGGTCAGGATGGTCCTGGGGAGGTCAGGATGGTCCCAGGAAGGTCAGGATGGTGCAGGGGAGGTCAGGATGGTCCAGGGCAGGTCAGGCTGGTCCCGGGAAGGTCAGGCTGGTGCAGCAGTCCAAGGCACTGCACCCAGGTCCCGGTTTCCCTGCATCCCGGGGTCCAATCCTGCTCCCGGAGCCTCCTGGCCCAGGGTAGCGTGGCCGAGCGGTCTAAGGCGCTGGATTAAGGCTCCAGTCTCTGCGGGGGCGTGGGTTCGAATCCCACCGCTGCCACTACTGTTTTAGCACCGGCAGGACGCGCCTGGACCAGCTCCCTGAATGAGTTTTAACCACACCAGGGCTGGGGCTGCCCCCGGGTCCGGGAACCCCCGGGAGCGTGGGTGGCAGGGGGGAGTGTGCCCCTTTCCTCGCTCAGGTGAGACCCCTCTGCAGAGCTGCTCCAGCCCTGGAACAACTGCAGGAGCACCTGGAGCTGCTGGAGAGTCCAGAGGAGGGACTTGGAGATGCTGCAGGGCTGGAGCCCCTCTGCTCTGGAGCCAGGCTGGGAGAGCTGGGGGTTCACCTGGAGAAGGGAAGGCTCCAGGGACACCTGAGAGCCCCTTGCAGAGCCTAAAGGGGCTCCAGGAGAGCTGGAGAGGGACTGGGGACAAGGCATGGAGGGACAGGACACAGGGAATGGCTTCCCAGTGCCAGAGGGCAGGGATAGATGGGATATTGGGAAGGAATGCTGGGCTGTGACGTTGGTGAGGGGCTGGAATGGAATTCCCAGAGAAGCTGTGGCTGCCCCTGGACCCCTGGAAGTGTCCAAGGCCAGGCTGGTCTGGGCTTGGAGCACCCTGGGACAGTGGGAGGTGTCCCTGCTGCTGCTCCTGCAGGAGAGCTCATAAAGCTGCTTCCTGAGCTCAAACTGAGCTGTCCCAGCCAGGATGTGGTGGGTACCCACAGGGGCCAAAGGGCTCTGCCCTAAAACCATGAATTCATGTCAAGAAAAGATTAGTTTTGTGATTTGGGAGGAGGAACATGCCTTACATTGAACTCTGGGGGCTGGTGACAGTAATTGCATTATCTCTACAGACTCTGGACATGCAAAGAGATTATTTATAGAATCATAGAATGGTTTGACTTGGAGAGAACCATAAAGCTCATCTTGACCTCTAAGATCAAGACGAGCTTTAACCTCCCTTCCAACCCAAACCATTCTATGATTGGGTCCAGATTTCTTTGTTGCCGGATCCAAAACAAAAAGGGAGTTATGTTCTGAGTAACATGGATCCTGTTTCCCTCGCTGCTATTGCTACAACCAAAATCTGGTGCTGGTCTGCTCTGGACACCTCTCCCTGAGCAGACCTGCTCTGGACACCTCTCCCTGACCTCTGGTGGCTCGAGCTGCGGTGTCAGAGCTCTTAAGCCCAGTTTGATGTGTGGCCGTGGCTCTGGGGCAGCAATCAAGGGTGAAACTCCTTTTATAGCTCACGCTGAGCCGTCTGTGATCCCCTGACAGCTGCCTGAGGAATCCTGGATTTATTTTGTTTACTTCTCCGTGACTGTTGTGCAGGAACTCGTGTGGACCCCGCAGTTCTGCAACCAGCTGACACTTACAAAGCTAAATCCCGTGGATTTGGGGTTGTATTGAGCCATCCTGCCCAGAGCCTCCCTGCTGGAGGATGGACACACTGGGTTTGCACATCAGCCTCTGCAGCTGGCTGCTCCTGCTGTGTTCATGGATGTCTGGGAACGCCAGGAGGAGGAGGAGGAGGATGTACTTTATCAAGGTGGTCCCTTGTGGGGGTTCCTTGGCTGAGGGAGCTGGGGGGGCTCAGCCTGGAGAAAAGGAGGCTCAGGGGGGACCTTCTGGCTCTGCAAGTCCCTGCCAGGAGGGGGGGCCCAGGGGGGGTTCAGGCTCTGCTCCCAGGGACAGGGACAGGAGCAGAGGGAACGGCCTCAGGCTGGGACAGGGCAGATTTAGTTGGATATTGGGAAAATTTCTGCCCAGGGCAGGGGTGGATCCCCATCCCTGGAGGGATTTCAAAGTTGTGAGGATGTGGCACTTGGGGACATGGTCAGTGTGGCCTTGGCAGTGCTGGGGGATGGTTGGACTCAGTGGGCTCAGAGGGATCTTCCAACCTGAACCATTCCATGATTCTGTGATTCTGTTCACCAGCTCCCCCAGCCTGGGATAGCTTTCCCAGGACACCCACCCATCCCACCCAGCCAGCTGGTCCCTCCCAGCTCCTGGAGCATCGGGGCACGGAGGAGCTGCTGGAGCCAGCACTCCCTGCTCCAGGCCAGCCCTTATTCCCATTCCATATGGATTCCTGAACTGGAAGAAATGCTGTTTCTTCTTTCCGGACTTGATGAAAAGCAAGAAGCTCATTTGCAGCACAACTTGCAGAAAATATATTAAATATCGACACTAATGAGATCAGCCTGGCTCAGGGTAATATTAATATTAATTGGATTAGCTCGAGTTTAAGAGGAAACCATGTTTAACTTAATGCCTGTAATAAATGAGGAGGAAGGCAGTGAAGCTTTTCCTCCTCCACTAGAACAAGCCAGATCAGATCATAAATAAGGATTATTTTTATTTTTGGCTCTGAAGGGAGAGATGCCATTGCAGGGGGGGTGACTGCGGGTCCCTGCACGTGGCCTGTGGGTGACTCTGAAGGGCCTGGGGGCAGAGCAGAGCCACCCACCCACAGTGGGCACTGAGGAAGGTGCAAAGGAGCACAGGGGACAGTGGGAGCAAGGCCAGAGTCTCCGTGCACAGCCCAGCCCAGCTGGCCCAAAGCCCCATTTCTGCACATCCCCCAGCCCCGTGCGAGGCTGAGCTCAGGCTGAGGGCACTGTCAGACCTTCTGGTGTCTTGATTTGTCCTCCCTGACAGTTTATTTCTCCTCCTTTGGGCTCCACTCCTTCCTCCTGGTGCAGGTCCAGCAGGTGGAGCGGGCGGGTTTGGGGAAGCCTGGGGAGCATCGTCCTGGCAGGATGTGAGCAGGGGCTGATGGCACCTCTGCCAGGGCCAGCCCAGCATCCCACACAGCCCCCTGGGCCTCTCTGTGGGGCCAAGGAAGGCTTGGGGGATGCTCAGACTGTTTCTTTTGGGGACACACAGCTGGTGGGACCTCCTTGTCCAGGGGCTCCATCTCCAGACACTCCTGCTCCATGGAAGGTGTCCTTTCCTTTAAAAGGTCCTTTCCAACCCAAACTATTCCATGATTCTATGATAATCCTTCCCACATCTGGCCAGGAGCAATGTGCCATCCTGTCCCAGCCATCTCCACTGTGCCACACCTGAGATTCCAGCAGGAATTGGACTTACCTGGTTATTAGTGGATTTTATTCACTCTTTGGCACTTCTCAGAGGGAAAACTTTAATTTCAGTGGGGAAAACTGTCCTTCTGGTTTTTGAGGCTTAGGCGAGTCTGTGGTTTGAATAGATACTCAATCCCACAAATAAATGTGTAGGACCGTAAATAATGAGGCCATAATTATGTCCTGTTTAATATCATTATTATCTCATAATAGTGAAAACAGGATGTTCCTGCTGCCCTGGGCAGATTTGCTACAAGAGTATGATTTAACTCCACTTTTCTGCATCTTTGCTTTGTCAAAAAACTCCAGGGTAATTAATCCAGATGTTATTGGTGCAGCCTGTTCCTGTGGCAGGTGTCCCTGCCCATGGCAGGGGGTGGAATAAGGTCCCTTCCAACCCCTGCCATTCCACGATTCCATGGTTAATCTCCTTCAGCTCAAATACAACAGAGTTTATTGTTTGCTTTGTGTGTGAGTAAATTTTTCGGTGCACCAACACTAAACACAACCCTTGTTCATCCAGCTTCTCAAAACTGACTCCTGTGGATGTGAGGGAAAAGCCAAGCTCATCCCTGGATTCCAGCAGCAATACTGGTTCGGAGTGCCCAATATTCCTGTTCTTCCTGCTTTTATAAGCAGAGATAAGAGTGATTAATCAGCTGCTCATTAAGATTGTGGGACACTGCTACGGCCCCATAGATCACCATATCACTGCAAACATCCCTGTCTTGCAGGCAAACAATGAACTAGTTAATTTATAGCTAATTCTTTATGGATTTGGTGATTGTTCTGAGTACTGAAGAGTGGCAATAATTTTTAATAGCCAAGCTCAGAGTCAATCCTTATTTAGCTGACATTTTCCTGGGGTTTCCACTGCTGAATGCAGCAGGGAGTTGGAGCTGTGGTGCCATGCCCTGCTCCGTGTGGGCACCAAACCCTCTCCACGTGGTGCCCACTCTGCTGCACACCCCAGAGGCAGCCGAGGGTCCCCAAGGGGCGAGTTGAGGGGTTCAGCATCCCAGGGTTGCTTTGCAACTGG
Organism: Margarornis squamiger; assembly: GCA_035222235.1. Taxonomy (NCBI): domain Eukaryota; kingdom Metazoa; phylum Chordata; class Aves; order Passeriformes; family Furnariidae; genus Margarornis; species Margarornis squamiger. The sequence goes on along the minus strand of JAWWTY010021957.1, from coordinate 1,355 downwards.
AGAACCCTCCCTGTGGGTTCAGCTCTTGTGCCACCCTTGGACATTCCTGTGCCACCCCCCTGTCACCCGGGGGGATGCCCTGAGCTGGGGCAGGGTGTTCCCATGGCCCCACTCCCGGGATTCCTCAGCTGCAAAGTCGAAGCAGGATGGGATTATGGATACCACAATCTGCCTTTGCCAGACTTTGTTTGGAAACAAGCAATCTTGGCATGACGGCCCCGAGAACTGAAATCCATAGGAATTCAGCTGTCGGGACAGTCCTCCACATTCAATCTCCACGGAGCAGTGTGTTTATCCTATACCTTTCCTTGTTGCTGTGTTGGAAATTTTTCTTGTTTCTAACACAAGCTCCTGTTGTCAAAGGATCTTAGAGAGCAGAAGAAGGAAAAAATAGATGGAATGAAGGGAGAGACATTGTGGACATGCACAAAGGGATTCCTTCAGGCCTCAGACGGGTGGTGCTGACTCCTGCTAAAGGGCACATGTCTCTTCCTCCCAAGATGTACCTTGTTGCGTGGAGCACTAATGGATATTTACGGCCTGCCCGCTTGTTTTCACGTATTCCAGCTGAAGTGACGTCATTAAATTTGGGAAGATATGTGCACCAAAACCGGGGGCACGTGCTGAAGAATTCAGGGCTCCTGGCTTGCTGGAGCAAAGCAATTCATTAAAACACACCTTTGATATGCCTGGTTTGAGTGGGGATGATCAGAGATGAGGTTTTATCCTGCTCGGCTTCTTCCAGATACAGACACCACGTGTAATGCCATTGTGATGTAAGAGCTCCCCTGGCACGGTCCCACTGAGATCCTGGGACTCACCCCCTGTACCCCAGCCAGGCAGCAGTGAAGCCCTGGCACCCCTGGGCACAGCTGGGGCTGGGAAGGGGTGCAAAAAGGAGCTGAGCAGTTTTGGGTGGGGGCTGCACTGACTGGTGTTGTGGCTTGGGCTGTATTTTACCAGGGAATCACAGAATATCCCGAGCCAGGAGGGACCCACAGGGATCAGGAGTGCAACCCCTGGCCCTGCACAGGCATCCCAACAATCCCACCCTGTGCCCCTGAGCATTTCATGTTGTGTTTTTCCCTGCCTGTGTTCCATCCCTGACTGCACCTCCCCTTCACAGGAAAGAACTTTCCCTACTATGAATTCCTGCCCTTCCACTCCTACAAGGGGCTGTTACTCATCAAATTCCCTGCCTTTAAAGAGCTGTGTCACATCCCTAATTTATATAATTTCCATTCCCCTGCAAACCACTCCCTTAAAGCCCGTCTTGTTCCACCCCTGCCATGGGCAGGGACACCTTCCACCAGCCCAGGGTGCTCCAAGCCCCGTCCAACCTGGCCTTGGACACT
>JAWWTY010021956.1:0-26281 GCA_035222235.1 Margarornis squamiger | reverse complement strand
AGGACCAAATTTGTTCACCACAATAAAACAAGTCACATCACAATGTGACCTCTGTTTGAAAAATAACCCAAACACTGAAACTAAAGCACACCAAGGAGTCATAACCAAAGGGCACTTCCCAGGTGAAATTTGGCAAATTGATTTTTCTGAACTCCCAAGAAAGGGGGGTTACTGCTACCTTTTGGTTTTAACAGATACATTTTCTGGATGGCCTGAGGCATACCCATGCCAAACAAATAAATCAAGAGAAGTGGTTAAAATCTTGTTGAATGAGATTATACCAAGATTTGGGGTACCTAAGAGCATCTCCTCAGATAGAGGATCGCACTTCTGTGCACAAATTGTACAAGCAAAAAGTAAAGAGCTGAAAATCAATTGGCAGTTGCATACCCCATACAGACCCCAGGCAAGTGGTCAAGTGGAAAAGATGAATCATCTTATCAAACAGCAAATAGCTAAAATATGTCAAGAAAAAATTTGCATTGGTATCAAGTTTTGCCTATTGCTCTAATTCGAATAAGAGTCAAGCCAAGGTCAAAAAAAAAATTAAGTCCATTTGAAATCTTGTATGGAAGACCTTATGCAATCAGTACAGTCAACAGCGAAGCCCTAGACCAGCTAGGCAATCAGTATATTTATGAGTATGTCATAGCTGTGGGAAAACAATTGGATAAAGATGCTACTGCAGTGTTAGAACACCAGCCTAAGCAACCTGATTGTACGCTGCATTCACTCAGTCCTAGTGATTGGGTATATGTTAAGAATTTTTCAGGAAACCCTCTGCAAGAGAAGTGGGATGGACCCTTCCAAGTGTTGCTGTCCACCTTCATGGTGGTTCAAGTAAAAGAGAATCCTACTTGGATCCACTACTCCCGAGTCAAGAAGGCTCCTGAGAAAGCATGTACCTCAGAGCAAGAACCGCTTACTCCCAAGCCTTCTCAACGCTGATCCTTGGACTTTTGATAAGTATAACGTTATTCCAAGCTCCCACTTTAGAATGCCCATGGTCTGTTGCACACACTGTCAAATCTATCCCCATCAGTTCACGACTCTCAACTGGCCCAGGGCCCAAACCAAGTTTAGCCATTTATGTTTTATGTAATAATGAGTCATATATACAGCAAGATTGGAACAAAATCCAAGGATCACTAGCGACCTTGACAGGAAAATCAGGAGATGAGATCCAGATAGGCTGTAAAGATGTTAATGAGTTACCACAAACAAAACAAGTCCGGCTAGAAGTAACACCTACGAATAACCAATCACTTACATTTAGTCATGTAGGAAACAAACACTGGATTAAAAAGAAAGGCCCAGCTTCCTGTTTGTGGACTAACAAGGAGAAAAATAAAAAGGATAAGGTCCAATGTGAACTAAAATTGTTGCTAGACCACTCAGTTTCAGTTGCGTGTTGGTGGATTAGTGAGAACAGGTTTGTTACTGATATGTTTATCATTAAACTTAAAGAAAACCCTACTACCAAGCCACCCACTGAAACAACTACGGAAGCCATGAACATTCCCACAATTCTTCCTCCCGGATGTGAAAATGTTTGCAATTTGACCTTCATTGGACCTTATGTTACCAGGCAATCAAATGAGTAGAAGCTCTTGTTAGATCCCACATACTCACTGAAAAGAGTCCAGATAAACATTCAGGAAATATATCTCACAAAAAGACTGTCAGCCTTACATACAACAAAGTCTCAAAGAGTGGAATTCATGGCTAGCAACAAGGTCTTATCACACCAGAACTCGAAGAAATGTAGCTTGATGGTTTGGAACATGATTGGGTGTGTTAAACACTATAGACAGAGAAGTATTAGTTAACAAGGTCAGTGGTGTTACTTCTGACTTAGGAAACCTCAAAATTCCTCTGAGATCATCCTTGCTCACATTGGCAGAAACCCAATTGCTAGCAGTCAAACTACTATCATTAGTAGCCAACCACACTGCTGAGGATTTTATCAAAATTGCTGACTATACTGGTGGCATCAGCAAAAAGGTTGCACTTGCTATCCAATGTATCCAAACCCAGCAATGGGTACAATCTGTAGCTGCAGGAATACTTAGAGAAGGAACATCAGGAATACTATCCCAGGAAATAAGAGAAATAATAGCTAAAAACTGTTCCACTACCCAGTTTGAGAAAAACCATCAGGCTTGGTGACAATTAGTGAATTTCACTTACAACTCATGACAGGAACAGATTGAAGCATATGTACTCACTACTAGTGCAGCTAAGGAACAAACCATCTTTCCTGTCTTGACATTAGGAGCTATACATCAGAACGTAGTAGTTAGGCCAATAGGACATAATATTTGGGCAAGCTATAGTCACAACCAAGGTAAATGGCAATCAATTAGCACAGAGGCTTGTATTCCCGGAGGACCATTAGGATATGTTTGTGAAAATGCTATAGTAGAAAATGAAGATTTATGTTTAGATACTGAGGACAGCGTGTGCACTTTTGAAATGCTTCCACATGTTAAAGCTCAAACACAAATATATTATGTAGGCAATGGATGTGCATGTGTCAGAACTTTTTGTAGTGACATAACTATTGATGATTGTTATGAAATAGCAAATGGTACCAATTTTTGTGTGTGTAATTTTACTCAAATCATAGGGTGTGATTTGAATTATACGGTTCCTGTAACCACTAAACAACTGATCAAAGCTGATTATACATTGTATCATGATATTCCTAAACTGCAAATAGGCATGGATATTAATCTTTTTAAAGCAATGCTTAGACACCCCGACATAGAAAAGATGGTCCAGGAAGTGAACAGAACTCAGCACATGCTTTGGCAAGTGAAACATGACACAGAAAAAATAAAAACCATCCTAACTGATATAGAACAAGTTGATGAACATCATTGGTGGGACATCTTTACAGGATTTTCTCCCACAGCAACACAGGTGTTTCACTACCTGATACATCCTATCCTGATTTTGATAATAGTCTCAATTTTGCTATTCTTGCTTAATGCATGGGTGTTGTACAGACTAAGTACCACATTCAAGAGAATTCAAATACTGTGGGCAATGATGGACACATATCAAAACCCGGCCTTAGAACTTAATAAAAGAATTCATAAATCCTAAAAGAAAGGGGGGGCTGAAACAAGGATAAACCCCAAAAGTGGTTAACTGGATTGGTAGAAACTGTTCAACACCTGACCTGCTTGAGTTAATAGGAGAACATAGAGATGTGTTCTGTTCAAATCACTGGACCTGATCTTAGAAAACTCTATACAATAATCCTAGTGTTATTAATCATTATAATGTAGACGTTTGAATAGAGCAAAGTGGCCTTAAGCCAGTAGTTTCTGTAAGCTTCAGTGACTAGGTCATGAACAATTAAGGGTGAAGAGGTCAAGGTGAGGAAGAGGAGTTAAAGACCCCCGGAGTAAGGCCGAAGACCGGAAACGACCACCTAATCCTGATGCTAAAAGAAGATTCCAGAAGGCTCTGCCCAAACTCTGCCTAGTCTCCACCTAGTCATTAATATGCATGATCAGATATTGTAATCTTATTACTATGCAAAATTTTATGTTATAATCATGTAGTGAAATGTATAAAATGGCTCATTTTGCGCTGTCGATTTGAAGCTAGTTTGTCCAGCGCAAGCTGGCTGGCTTTCCAGCGCTGATCGAATAAATACCTTTGCTGCTAAAAGAAGAAACTCTTTTAGCAGTTCCTTTTATTCTGACATTTTTTGGCATCACATTCCTGCCAGGTTTTAACGGGTGTGGGGAGGCCAACCATCATCTCGTTTTGGTCTGGTGAGTGAGAGCTTGGGAATTTTCTGGTTAGCTGAAGACAGTTTTGTCAGTATTGTTGTTTAGCACTCTTGTTGGTAAAGTGTTATTTTTTTCCACTTACATCCGGGTGTATCTCTCTCTCTGTATTGAAATGAAATAGGGGTATTGAATCGGAGGAAGAAGACTTCCATCTAAGGGCTCCACCCCTCCAAATTGTCCCAAACCAAGTCCGTGTGTCTTGCCCACCAGTGAATATAATATTTGTACAAGGTTTCTTTTTAAGTTGTTTTGGGAGGAGTGATCCCCTTTATCAATTTATTTGATACACAGAAATATAAGCAAACAGGTTACTAATTCAGAAGGGAGGAAATTGTCTAATTTGGAAACAAACCCAAAAAACCTATTTGAATCTGCATGCTCATATATTCAGCTGTTCTAATTGCTTATCATGATTAGCGCCAGTGATCTGTGCACATTAAGCTTCAAATTTGTGAGTTGATGTTTTTTCTGGGTTTTTTTTTGTTGTTGTTGCATAAAAAATATGTGGAGATGTTGTGCTGATTTAAAGGGAAACCTGAGAGAGAAATGAATCCAACTCAACAGACATTACAAGTCAGAGTTACAAATTACTAAAAAGATTACAATAAATACAATGATACAGGGAAAAACTGGTTTTAACCCACAAAAAACAGATGTAGAACCCAACACCCTGGGACACGAACTGAATGGAGTTCATTAGCCCCTGTGCTGAGAGCCATGTAGGCCCCCTGAGTACAAAGTAAAAGGAAAAAAACTGTTGGTGAAGATGATGGTCACAGTCTTGTTGAGAGTGGCAGTCACAGTCCTGTTGAGGTTCTGATCCTCCTCTAGATCCGATGAGTGGTACCAAAAGTCCCAAAACCTGAAGATTATTTATATGCTCAGGTTCAGGTGGGAATGGCCAGTACCTCCTCCCAGTGCAGGGAGTTTCACAATGGGTGATTTAACTCTGTGAGTCATGGGATATTTTTGGAATCTCTGATGGTCTAGGTCATTGCAGCTGCCTATTGTGCCAGCCCATTAGCAGACATGATCCCTCAGGCTGGGTGTGAAGGTGCTAATGCCTCCCTGGAGATGAGTTATCACAGCTGAGTCACTGGTGTAAAGACAGAAACACTTTCCTGTCTCACAGGGTTCTTAAACACCCAGCTTGTAGCCTGAGGTGTCAGGTGTGTCCTGGGCAGCTGCTGCAAACAATCCATTATTAGCAGTTCATCAGAAATGACATGGAGGGTGTGGAATACACGGTTTTGTTTATACCCACATAGTGATAAACTGGCACTGGCCCCTGTAACTAGGGCATGTTTAATTTTTCCCATTTTTGATAGCCAAGAAGGTAGTTTAACCTTCATTTTTATTAGTATTTGATGTCTGATTTATCTGTTTTGAAGTCAGAGTCATCCATCAAGGCTTGAGTACAGAGCTAGTAGTGAGAGTGCTTTCTTTTAAGTGTCTGATAATTAGAACAAAGTTGCTGTTCTAGGTAATTAATGTAAGAGTATGACATCTTTCAGAGTGATGTTGCATCTCTATTTGCAGTCTCAAATGACTTCTCTTGCTCATCTTCTCTCCCGTTTATGGCATCTAATATAACCTGGTGTGTGGTTTTGTTAATTTTTGAAATTAATTTTTTTTCTGTCCTTTTTGTGAAAGCATGGAAAAAGTAATCAGAAAGACTTTGTATGAGCTTGATGACAACTTTACCGAGAGAACAAAATTTTATTTTTCACTTGACTTACAGCTATAAAGGCAGTGGTCTTGTTAAAGACCAAATGTTTGCAAAGTAGTTAAATGAATGTATGAGAATTAAGAGCTTATTTGTCACCGAGGATCACTTAAAAACTAGTAATTTGTGTTACTCAGTTCCACAGTTTCATAAGTAGAAATTAAATTGGAATTATTAGGGGACAACCAGAAATGGATATTTTTTGAAAAATGTAACTTCTGAGTGTAGGTTATATGGGGTTTGGGGGTTTTTGTTTGTTTGGGTTTTTCCTGTTTTTTGTGTTTTGGGGTTTTTTTAACATGTTTAGGATTTAATAAATGAAACTGGTTTAGGCCATAAAATTGTAGTGTTTGGTAGTATATGTACTTTTCACTCTAGTCAGCTAATGCATTTTTTTGGATAGATAAACATGTTAAAAGCAATTTTTGAACTCCTCCCTGTTTAATAATTAAAACTATTTTCAAAGTATTAAAATTTTAAATGTGTCATGGGTTTCTGTGGCTGTATTTTAGTAGGGGGAGGGGTCGCTTCTTTTACAAGCTGCCAGAAGCTTCCCCTGTCCTATGGAGCCAATGATAGTCTGCTCCAGGAGGGACTTCCTGCCTTTGGCCAAGGGCGAGCCAACTAGAAATCATAGTGATGCCTCCATGTGATAACATATTTAAGAATAGAGGAGTGTTGCACAGTTGAAATTCCAGCCATGGATTAGCAATGCAGACATCAAGGTCGGTGCAGGAGGAGAAGGGACCCTACAGGAGCAGGGGAAGGACTCAGAGCTGTGCCCCCCCTTTAGCCTGTGGTGAAGGCCATGGTGACGCAGGTTGTCCCCCTGCAGCCCATGGAGGGCCATCAGGGTGCAGAGACCCCCCTGCCACCCATGGAGGAGCCCATGCCGGAGCAGGTGGATGCATGAAGGAGGCTGTTACTCCATGGGAGGCCCAGGATGGAGCAGGGTCCTGCAAGAGGTGGCCATGGCTCATGGAGAGGGAAACCCACGCTGGAGCAGGTACAACTTATACATGAGAGACTGCATCCCCATAGAGTGACCCACGGGACAGCAGAGGACTGTCTCTTGTGGGAGGGATCCCACGGAAGCAGGGGAAGGACTCAGAGTTGTGGCTCCCCTGTAGCCATGGTGAAAACCATTGGTGAGGCAGGTTGCCCTCTGCAGCCCTTGGAGAACAATCGGGGTGCAGAAACCCTATGCACCCCATGGAGGAGTGACCCATGGGACAGCAGATTGGGAAGAACTGCTGCCTAAGGGTTTGGACTCATCTTTTGCAGTGGCAAAAACAACAACTGACTGCAACCCCCCATTCCCTGTCCCCTGCACCGTTGGGGAGAGGAGGGAGAACTTGGAAAGACCAAAGAGTGGGGGGAAAAGTGTTTCTAAGACTGTTTTATTTCTTACTTTTTAGCTCTTATCCTGTTAGTAATAAATTTAAGTATTATTCTACTCTGAGTCTGTTTTGCCCGTGAAGTTAATAAAAGTCTCTCCCAGCCCTTATCTCTACTCATAAATTCTTAGCTGGTTTTTTTTCTTTCCCTCTGGGGAAAGGGAGGGGGGCCTGAAGCAGTTTGAGGGGACACCTGGCATTCAGACAAAGTCAAAAAGCCACAGAATGCTTTTGTTAATTCATAATATCTAATCCTACAAAAAATATTGCTTTTTTTCTCTCCAATTGTTTCAAATTATTTACAAAATTGTTCACAGGAATGTTCAATATTTTATAATTTCTTATTCTCAAAAGTATTAGAGTGTTAAATAAAAACTATCTCTAGGTAAAGTCCAGACACTGAAAAATCAAAATGGGTCCATGCTTGTGACATCACACCCCTGTTCATGGCAACTGATAGCAACATTGTTTTTATAACAGAATCACTGCTAGCCAATGATCAAATTTTGTGCCACAGTACTCAATGGCCCCTCACAACTGAAAGGGGGGAAAAAAGTCAAATTTATTAATAAAAGAAGAAAATCAAAAATATATGGATTTATGACCAATAAACTGCTGAATTATTTGAACAAGACCCTCACAGTGTCCTAGTCCAATACTCTTTGACCAGGTTCTTTTAGATATTCCACACAAGGAGGTGTCCTGGTTATAGTGGCCCGGACCAGTTTGTCACTGTGTGGGTGTGGCCAGGGCTGTGTATTCTACACCCTCTATGTCATTTCCCATGAACTGTTAATAATGGATCATTTGCAGCAGCTGCCCAGGGCACACCTGACCCCTCAGGCTACATGCTGGGTGTTTAGGAACTCCATGAGATAGGAAAGTTTCCTGTCTTCACACCAATGACTCAGGTGTGATAACTCCCCTCCAGGGAGGCATTAGCACCTTCACACTCAGCCTGCGGGATCATGTCTGCTAATGGGCCATCAAGGATTCCAAAAGTATCATGACTCACAGAGTAAATCACCCATTGTGAAACTCCTCACCCTGGGGGAGGTACTGGGCATTCCCACCTGAACCTGAGCATATATAATCTTAGGATTTTGGGACTTTTGGTACCACTCGTCAGATCCAGAGGAGAACCAGAACCTCAATAGGACTGTGACTGCCACTCTCGACCAGACTGTGACCATCCCATCATCTTCACCAACAGGTTTTTTTCTTTCCTTTTACTTTGTACTCAGGGGACCACGTGATGCTCACCACAGGGGCTAACGAACTCCATCTTGTTTGTGCCCTAGGGTGCTGGGTTATACATCTGTTTTTGTGGGTCAAACCCAATTTTTTTTCCTCTGTATCATTGTATTTATTGTAATCTTTCTATTAAATTTTAATTCTGACTTGTAATCTCTTTGTGAGTTGGGTTCATTTCTCCTGCCAGTTTACCTTTAAACCAGCACAGGAGGTTTTAATCTTTAATACCAAATTTACTTATTTGAAGATATTTGGAGTTTTGATTTAGCAGTGATGCAGCAATGATGTCAGATGAAGTTAAAAGAATTCTCAAAAAGTTCACAGCAACTATGGGTTGATCTTGAAACCATGACAATAGGTTGCAAGAGCAACAGAGCAGTGAAGAGTCCCCAGGAACAGAATACTATAAATTCTTATTTCATTGACAACTAATTGTTCAAATAGATTCAAGCAAAACTGTAATAGAGTATAAGGTTAAATAATAACTTAATGGTAGGTGATAGGATGAAAATATAACCTCAAGTTACTTTAGATAATTATAATGCTAAAAGACACAATCCCAGGGAAATTTGTATATGTAAATGTATAATGAACTGGACTGAGACCACCACATGTGCATTAAGGATTTTGTTATATAAGTGTGAGTGACCGATCACCTGTTTCTGTATCATTCTCTCTTTGTTACCTTTTTGTATAAGACTGTGCTTGTTTCCTAAAAGGTATGCCGGCTGTGTTACATGCCTGGCACCCTATTCTTCAGGAAGGTAGCAAAATCACATATCTTGACTCAGTGTGTCAATTGGCTTTCACTCTCTATCCTGTGCATATATATGCTGCAAGGACTAAGTGTCAGCTATTGATGAGACCCCTGTGAGTGGATTTGGTGCCAGCTACTGGAGTTAAACTGGGGGTGTAGGCACCTCATGCCTATGTTGTCAGCTACTAGAGTGAGTATCTCAGTGTCAGTAGCTGGAGGGGCCACAGCTCTCTGGATCTAGGGAGGGTTCTACAGACTTTGTGTCCATAGTGCCAGTTACTGGGGGGAAATGGCATGAGTAGACTGGGTGCCCCCTACTGGGGGAGTCAGACTGAGGGTGTAGATGCCCTGGGTCTGTGTTCTCAGCTACTATAATGAATGGGAGTCTCAGTGCCATTTACTAGAGTGAGTGGGGATCTTGGCTGCCAGCGACTGGAGTGGGAACAACATTAATGAACAATGCATTTGGCAGAGGCCTACTGCCATAAGCGGTTCTACAAGGAATCTGCAAAGATGTGTCACAGCAGATTCTATAGATACACTTGCACTAGCGCCAGTCCCCTGATTAGTAAAAGACAGGTAAAAGTATAAAAACTCATAGGTTAAGATAAAGAGAGATTAATAATTAAATAAAAAAAAAGAGAGAGAGAAGAAGAGAACAATAAAGACGAAGAAAAAATCCCAAGAAAAAACAAGCAAAACCAATAAAACCAAGTGATGCAAAAAACCCCCAGCAATGCTCACCACCAACCAACCAACCAATGTCCAGCCAGTCCCTTAGCAATGGTAGCCCTGGCCAACCTCCCTCCCCCCTCAGTTTTTATCGCTGAGCACAGTATTACACAGTATGGAATATCCCTTTGGTCAGTTGGGGTCAGCTGTTCCAACTGTGTCCTCTCACACAACTTCTTGTGCACCCCCAGACAACTTGCTGGTGGGGCAGTATGGGAAGGAGAAAAGGCCTTGTTTGGGAATTTTTATGGTATCCCTTGAGACAAATTAAACACACATTTGTAATTAAATATTAGTAAAAAATAATGAACAATGCACTAGACAAAGTTCTACTGCCATAAGTGGTTCTACAAGGAGTCTGTAAAGATGCATCACAAGCAGATTCCTTATATACATTTGCACCAGCTCCAATCCCCTGAGTGGTTTCATGGGGCACCTCAGCATGGCCCTGGGTCCATTCTCCAGTACTAGCTCTGCTGCCCAATGGTAGCCCCTGAGTTATCCCTGCATTCCAGATTGGCTACAAGGCAATTCTGCAGCTGCTTCTCATCTCATAAGCAAGGGAAACTTCACTGCCTTACAGGGAATACTTCTGTCTCTGGCATTCCTGCTTCCAGCTAGTTTAACCCCTTCTTGTCCTCCATGCCAAATCATTCCTTGATCACAAATTACCACTGCTGAGCAGTTATAATTTGAATTTCCCCTTCAGTGTCCTGAAAAACAGTTACTGAGAGGGACCAGAGTGAGTGAGGGGCTCAGCACTGGCAGCTGGATCGGGTACGCCAGGCACAGTCCACTGGCTGCTGGTGCAGACAGTGTGTCTGTATCTTCCCTAAACCTGGTGTGTGGGGGGTGTGCATGCATATTTGCTAGCAAATTTCAAGCTCAACTAGATGGCCAGTAGGAAGCCCTGGGTCTGGGCAGGGGTTTTAGGCAAACTGGTATGCCATGGGTGACTTGTGAGTGTGGAGTGCATGCAAAATGAATGTGTGAGAGTGCATACGTTTTTGCTAGCAAGGATCAAGAGGGACTAGCTGCTGAGTAGGGGACTCATGAAGCAGGTAAGAGGGCCTGGTATCTGGGCAGGGATACTGGATGGACAGATGGGCTGTGCCAGTACTTGGGGGATCTGTAAGTGTTCATGTGCTTGTCAATCTAGTGGTGTGTGTGCCTCCACTAGTGAACTTCTATCACTGAGAGCCAAAGAGGAGGAAGGGGACTTGACTGCCTGTGCTTACATTTTATGCAAGCCCTATATGTAGGTGCTCTTGAAGGCAGTGCCTTGCCTGTGGGAGTCTATGTGATTGGCCTTGTCAGTGTCTTGTATGTATCCTGTGTCTGCGTGCGTCTGTGTTTCTGGGACGTGTGTTCAGTTTTGCTACTGGTGGAGTCTGCAAACAGGAGAGTGGCAGCTGCATCACTTAACCTGGGGAGAGACCCTGGGTTCCCAGGTGTTATAGTTTTAAAACTTAGAATTCCTTCCAAAAGCTTGGAGCCAAAGCCTTAGTGCCGATAAAGAGGTTTAACAAAGGACGCAATGAATATGCATGTTCTGATGTTAACAGCTCTAGCCAGAGCTTTTGTTCTGATCTCTCCCTAGGCCTGAGGGGGGAAGGGGTCAGCATTTCTAGGCTTTCTGCACAGGTCAGGAGCTCAGTGCGGAGGATGGAGCATGGAACATATACACCAGGTCCAACATCGCTGAGGACCAGGATTGTGTCTTTCGCTCTCTGGCTTCACCAATCACCTTTGGACATCACGGATTACTTCTGCAGGAAAGGAAGAACACGCCTGCTTCTTCTGCGGAGGCTGGGTTTCTGCTGCCTTTTGTTCTCTGTCACTGAACCCATGGGAGCTCACCTGGCATCTGCTTCTGCTGTATTCCACCCCCTGTGAGAGAGAGAGAGGCCAGCCGGCCGGGCGTGACATCACCACCTGCTGTCCATAAATATAACTGCATCCCCTGAGAGAGAGACACTAGCAGTTGCGGTGCAACAGCGCCACCTGCTGTCTGTAGATATAATTGCATCTTCTCCCCTTTTCGCATGCAGCCAAAAGACATTTAACTGTTTGCTTTTGTCGTTTAGGGGTGGAAGGGTTTATTACAAACTGTTGTTGTTTGGTTCTTTCTGGATATAGATATATAGAGAGATATGTGTATATCTGTGTATTGTGGTTAAGAACTGTTATCCTTTCATATATATATATATATATATATATATTTTCCTAATTAAAGTTCTGTTTTCTAAATTTAAGGAGATGGATTATTTCTTGGCCAACATAGATATCTTAGTTCTCCCCTTGAACTAAGACACTAGGGAACACTGGGCTGGGCTCCAGCCACCAGGAAGGAAGGAGTCCTGAGCCAGAGCAGCTGTAGGCAGCATCTGTCTTAACATCTCTTAATACATTATACCTATACTTATTGATCACTTGATATACAGTTAGTATTCAGTTGACAATGAAGCCAATCTAACAGATGCAGGATAAAGTCCCTTCATTGCTTGCCTACATCTCCCCTTCTACCTGAGGAAAAAGGAACTGAAAGAATTATGCATCTGACATAACCATTCTCCACAAGTTCCTTTATTATTAAAAAAAAGAAGCATACCTAGAATTAAGTCACGGCACAATAATGTTCACCTTCTTTTTCAATTGGAAGTCCCAATTTCCCATTTCTATTCTGTTTTGCTCTAATTTAAGTTTTAAAAAACATGGCTCTCTAATTCAGACACACCAGACTTCATAAATATGTACAAGTGAATGAGAACAAAGTGGCAGTGATCTCTGGGACAGGAGGGAGACAGAGAGAAAAGAAAGAACATGTATGAGCAATCTCTGCTCAGGAAAGGAACATGCCTTTCTTAGCAATAAAGTCTTGCCAACAGAAGAAACAGCCAGTGGACTCAAGAGGGATTTGATTCCATCTATCTACCACCATGGAAAGGGTGCCCAATGTTATAACACAAAGTAGTAGGAAACTAAAAGCAATGAAGACAAAAATCTTTGCAAGCATCCACAGATGACCATCTCTGTACCAATGGATTTCACACACAGACTGGATCAAAAATGATAAAAAAATACATGAACAAATCCTAAATAGCAAGTGGTACAGAGAATAAAAGCACTTGTTCTCACCAACTAAAGTTACAACTGAAGCATCATAAATAAAATTACTAGTATAAAAGCCTAAGTTAAGGAAATTTTATTTTCTTGCTCACTTTTTACTGCACAATTATTCACTGATAGATTACTCTTTTCTTCTGGGTATATTATAGATTTTGACTTAAATTAGCTGCCAAGATAACCTTGATAAGGGGTGATCAAAATATAGAATAGTGATAAAGGATTATAGCCTTAGATATTTACTAGAGTTAACTTTAGAATAGGCCCTGCTTGCTTCATAAGACAAGAAATAGTTAATTTTATAACCAGAGACTTAGCAGAAGCAGAAAAACCTTGGAGTTCTGATAAGGAGCTTTAAGGCCTAAGAAGAGAAACCTTGAAAGTTGATAAAGAGGAGCTCCTAAGAGTGATAGTGGTCTAGAATTAATTGGGCAAGGCTAACTCAGCAGTAATGAGGAAAGGTGAAAACTTCACAGCCGAGGAAGACTTCTTACTTCATCCAAAAGACCCCAAATTGAAGACCACCAAGGGGTGTTCCAGGGCAGAGTTGGGGGTGTGATATATGTTAATGATTTCCCCTCCCAATTTTCAGGAATTTGCTGATGCAACAAATGCATATGTAACATAACTAATGCATATGTAACATTGTATCACTTAAAAGAGCTGAACAAAGGGATTAGGTGTGCATGTTTGGCGAGATTACTCCCCATGCATCCAGCACTGTGAATAAACATACCTGCTTCAACACTCTTCCTGAGTTTTGGGATTTGATCTGCAAGTCACCTACAATTTTGACTACTGGAATTGAAGAGCTGGAGTTTAAATAATGATTAATATGAAGTCAGTTTCCAAAGAAAAAAGAGAAATTAGAATATCATTTAAGGGAATATCAATATTATAATGTGAGTCTAGCTTTAATCTTTATTAGAGATCATCCTCAATTAGGCTCTTTGGACTGAGTGCAACAAGTTATAGAATATTATTCCAGACTGTTTCAAAGCAGAAAAAAGCATTAAAAGGCTAAAGTAGTATAATACAGAGCATATGCTATATTTGAAGTGCCTCTAGAACAGTTTTTTTACTTCTTAAAGCCATTTTTCACAAAGAAATAATTTTAGCAGTTACCAAGACAAGCAAGCAGTAGCTCTTGAGCTAAAGACCTACTGCTTCTTACCCTGACTAAACCAAAAGTCAAGAGCACAAAATCAATCTGTGGGGGTTGAGTGGGACCCTGTGGAAGAAATGGGTGAAGAGATGAATTGGTCTGGAAATCTCTTTTTGCTCAAGAAACCTGTCGTGGCTAAAGAAACATGAGTTTGAGAGAATGTGTGAGAACAACCACTCTTTGTCTTTCCCTCAGAGATGTTTCCTTGCCAAAATAGACAAAACAGGCAACCCTTATCTGAAAAAGATGTTTTGCAAGGGGCAGAGAAGCATTCCTTTCCCATAGATGGGGGGAAGGGAAGAGAAGAAAGGAAAGCTAAGAGCTCAGAAGGCAGCATTGTGCATGCCTGGCTCCTTTGATATGCATGGCCAAGAAGCCCTGCTGTGTGTGTTGGTTTTGGCACCCAGCTCTAAGTTCTTGCAGCTGTGTAGTGTTCCCACAATAAAGTTCCTTAATGCTTGAAAATCCATGGCTTAGCTCTCTGGTTATCTGCATGCATATTTGGAGCATACACAGTCCAATGAAAAACCAGAGGAAAGAGTGTTGAAATTCTAGTAAATTTCAAGTTAGCTTCTGTCACACATTCAGCAAATAAATTCCTTTTGAGGAATTAGTTATACTTGAAAACTTCAAGCTAAGAGGATATTCCCTCATGGGAAGCCATCAGGATTCAGACAATATAAGAGGGACCTGATTCTCTTTTGACTCATTTTTGTCAGGGAGCAACAAGGACTGGCTGCTCTGCAATCAAAAGTGAGCCAGGGGTGAAGCACAAGAATAAGGCAAGCAGAAGCAGTGACCTTGCCAACAAGGAGCCAAAATGCCAGAGACAGTAGCTGAGGTCAGACACAGTCCAGTGACCACCCAGCAAGTTCATAGTGATGAGGCAGGTCCAAGGTCAAGCCAGGAAGCCAAGCCAGAAGGTCCAGGTCAGTCAGAATCATGGAGGTCTGAGATGGGGCACAGACAAGGTTGCAATGTAGCACAGGCAGGGGCCAGTGGTAAAGCTTCAGCTTAAAAGCAGCTCTCAAGGAAAAAGGAGGGTCAGGCTCTCAGTTGTAGCTCTCTTCACAACAGCTCTTATCTGTGAAGGAGCTGATCTTGGACTCAGACAGTTAAACCCTTTGACTTAGCCAACTAAACTCTTAGAAGGGGGATGCATTCCATATCCTTACAATTTTATTCCAGAAACATCAACGTCAGTTCTGACTTTGAGTAGAATGGCCAATGAATCTACAGAATTTATCTTTTATATTGTAATGTGCAGTTAAAATGTACCACTGCTTGAGAACCATAATACTTAATCATGCAGAATAAGATGTTTAAAAAAATAAAATAAATTTTAAAAATCCTTAAATCCTAGAGAAACAGAAGGTCCAAAACCAAGACCCTTCATTTCAATTAGAATTAACACGCTAATTTGGGGGAGGAGGATGCTAATGACTTCTTTTAGAAAGGTATGAAAAGGACAATGAGAAAGATGTGGGAATTCTATGTACATCAGGAAGGAAATGAAGAGAACAGGGGAGATGTACAAATATAAATTTGTGAAGTATTTAATGTGAGCACAACAGCTCATTCCCACTCCTTTCTCCCTCTGCAAAAACAATTTAATTAAAACTTTATTGCTGCCATATCCTAAAGCTCCTTCTCAAGGTTCTGAAATATTCTTGGATTACATTATTGAGAAGCAGGTTTTAAATATTCAATAGCTTGCCTCTCTCAGAGTCAATGAATCTCAAAGGCCTATAAATGCTTTCATGCACAGAAATTAAATAGGTAAGCAAGAGCATACAAGAGTTGCAAAGTTTTTAATACTCATAGAGAAAGGATGAAAATATAAAATAGAAGCTTTGCAGTATATTTGCAGTCTAATATATTTGCAAATGAAATCTCTTTGCTAAAGTCACAACTAAAACAAGATTCAGATTTGCTAACACAATGAGTTTACCTGGAATATCAGGGAAGCAGCTTGCTATTGGACTCTAAGCATTATCCTTAGCTATGCTTCTGATCTCACACTGATCTTCTGGCATGTTCTGTCCTGTCTATCCCCCCCATATATACATATAGATCACTCCTTGATCAATAAGGCATCCCACCAATTTAACAGGTGATAACAGACGGGTGTTATTAATCCTGCCTACCTAATGGAGTGTTCAAGCCGTAGCAACAGTGATTACTACCTTTTTGGGGTCCCTTCCATCTTGTCTGTAAACACACTCCAGAAACCTGAGCAATTGTAGTTGATTATCCCCCTTCTTAGTCCTTCCACAGGGATATCACATTCATGGGATCAGCAGGATTGGACTATTGCTCAACATATCCCTCCATCAGGCAAGCCCAAAGTCCACTTCTGTTGTGCAGGGGAACAACAGATACCTGAACTATGGTGGGAAGTTATCAAGATACTAAATTGTAATGTAGTAATTAACCAGTTGTAAAAATAATGACTTAACTGTAGTCATATAAGGAGAAGTATGTAAAAATTCATATGTATACCATGCAATGAATATGTATAAAGTGGCTGGATAAAAGCACATTGCACCTGATGCATGAGTTGGTGGAGCGAAGACTCCCCCCTCGTGTCCAGGCCTGTATTGCTCTTACCATATAATAAACCTTTTTATAAAAAATAAATTCATTTGGGTGAGGTTCTGTTTCTCACAGACTGGATACCAGGAAAAACTTTCACCATGAGAACTGTCAAGCATTGGAACAGGCTGCCCAGAAAGGCTGTGGAGTTTCCATTCTTGGAGATATTAAAAACCCAACTGGACACAGTTCTGGGAAATCTGCTCTAGTTAGCCCTGCTTTGAGCAGGGAGGGTTAGACTAGACAAACTCCCAAGGTGCTTTCCAACTTCAAATATTCTGTAACTGTTATGGAGAAGACTTACTCAAAATCTCTGGGCTACGTCTGCTCTGTTCTTGCAGTTTCCTGCATGCACAGGAGAGAAACAAAGCAGCACAGATAAACTCTTAATAACTTTACATCCTTAGAACACATTTAGGACAGGAGATCAAGCAGCAACCCAGGTAAACAACTGCTAATTTACATTAGATGTGGAGTAAGTAAAAGATATTGGTGTGGGATTGTGGTGGGTTGACCTTGGCTGGATGCCAGGTGCCCACCAAAGTTATTTTATCACACTCCTCAGCTGGACAGGGGAGAGAACATATAACTAAAGGCTCATGAGTTGAGATAAGGACAGGGAGAGATCACTCACTGATCACTGCTATGGGCAAAACAGACTGAACTTGGGGAAATTCATTGAATCAAAATCCAAGCAGGATAATGTGAAGTAAAAGAAATCTTACGAACACCTTCCCCCCACTCCTCCCTCCTTCATAGGCTTAAATTTATTCTTGATTCTCTACCTCCTCTCCCCTAACAGCGCAGGGAGATGGGGAATGGGGGTTACAATCAATTCATCACATGTTGTTTCTGCTGCTGCTTCCTCCTCAGGGAGAGGAGTCCTTTCCCTGCTCCAGTGTGGGGTTCCTCCAACATGAGTCCTTCCCAGGGGCTACAGTTCTTCATGAACTGCTCCAGCATGGGTCCCTTTGCATGGAGTACAGTCCTTCAGGAACAGACTAGTCCAGCATGTGTCCCCCACAGGGTCATAAGTTCTACCAGGAAACCTACTCTAGCATGGGCTCCTCTCTCCACAGGTCCACAGGTCCTGCCAGGAGCCTGCTCCAGCACAGTCTTCCCATGGGGTCACAGCCTTCTTTCAGAGATCCACCTGCTCCAGTGTGGGTCTCCTCCATGGGCTGCAGGTGGATCTCTGCTCCCCTGTGAACCTCCACGGGCTGCAGTGGGACAGCTGCCTCACCATGGTCTTCACCACGGGCTACAGGGGAATCTCAGCTCTGGCACCTGGACCACCTCCTGCCCTCCTTCTCCACTGACCCTGGTGTCTGCAGAGTTGTTACTCTCACACACTCACTTCACTCTGGCCACAATTACTTCTGTGCAATAACTTTTTTCTTCTCATATATGTTATCCCAGAGGCATTATTACCATCGTTGATGGGCTTGGCCTTGCCCAGTGGCAGGTCCGTCCTGGAGCCAGCTGGCATTGGCTCTGTCAGACATAGGGAAAGCTTCTAGCAGCTTCTCAAAGAAGCCACCCCTATAGCCCCCTGCTACCAAAACCTTGTCAGGCAAACACAATACAGGGGTGATGCAACCAATGAGGCCACCAGCAGTTTAGGCCAATCACCTAAGTTCAAAAGCGATTAACAGTAAAGACTATAGGCCCTTATGGGGAACATCAATACACAGAGGTCCAACACCACACCTGGAGTCTGAGCCCACAGTGTAACTGTTACACATAATGGTCAGCCATGAACAAGGATCCAGACACATCAAATAATGAGCACCTAGTTCCCCCGTGGTCCATGGTGCCTATCTAAACTGGACCAGAGAAGGGGCAGCCTAGACTGGTGCAAGTGTGAAGTACAAGCACATCATAGAAGAGAAATCTTAGTATAGAAATCACTATCCCTCCACTATACTCATCACACTCAATAAATTTCATGTCACTGCTACCTTACCCCTAAATGTCTGAATTCTTAATCAAAGGTAAGAATGACTTCCTGATGCTGAGCAATTCTGTTCTTCTCTATATTAAGTATAATTTATCATTGGTATTGAACTCTCCTTTTTTAATGCTAGGTACCTTTGCAGGGAATCCTATAATTTTGCACACTGAATGCATTTGTGGGGATTTTTTTCTGTTGTGTATTGAGCGTACAATCGAAGCCTTTTCACACACCATGTTTGGACAATTTGAGTAGGACTGCAGCCCTTGGCATGCTTGTTTGAGACCCTGCCTATTTCATAGGCTGAATACAAGTATTTGCACAGAATTTTGTTTGTTTGTGGTGAGGACATATAATCAGGAACAAGCAATTGCATGGAGCCCTGTACTAGGTATGGTTGTTTATCAGGTGTATGTGGGGTCCACACAATGTGAGAGATATCAATGTTTCCCAAAAGTAAGAGCTTATCCTCATAGCATGGTCAGATGCAGAGCGCTGTAGTATTCATAACTAAGCAACTTGGATTGCAAGCCAGTTGGTTAAAACTAACACTTGTTTCAGAGTGCCAGATGAATAGTATGCAGATATACTGCAGTATCTGGCATCTTGTTTATGAGTACAAGCCAAGGAGTACAAAAAGCTGAGATGTTTGCAAATGAGTGCATGAGATCTGCTGGTCAGCACTGACTCTGATTTGCCAGAGAGTAAGAGGAGGATCAGGACATTTGTCCTGTCCATGTTTATATGCACATGTGGTGACCATAAAAGCACTGTTCTTCCATCTTTGTTGAATTATTGATTGTTTACCATACCTGCACTTATTGGAAATTTATGCTCAGATCTGGGAAAAGCAGAAGTCCTAGCAAGCTGCAAGAGGTGAGATGCCCCTAAAGCAAAGTCCAGAGGTCTTGATTGCTCATTAACAACAGTTGTGAGGAGGAAATGGCAGGTACAGAACCTCTATAAGAGAAAGGGACTGCTCCTTTTGCAAATGTGTCCAAATCATTAGAGTTTGCAAGCAAAATGTGTAACATTCACTTGAAGGAGTATATTCAGGGTCTATTGAAAGCAAAAGAACACCACAATTATTGAGCCATGCTATATTGGCCATAAAGCAGGCAGAGACCCAGAGGCCAAGCTCTCTGCAAACTGGTCCCTGAAATGTGAGAAAATATGTTACATGAGAAAAATAAACAATTGCAAAAGAATGTCCCCTCAATCTAAAAAGATGTTCAATTTATACAGAACCGAGCATTCAAACTTTGAGTTATACAGAAAAAAAACCCCAAACTGTAAACCTTTGTAAAAGGTAAAGCATACAGCAATGAGCTCCACTTTCCTATGAAGAACCATCTAATTCTTTTGTCTGTCTCTCATCTCCCTTTCTCCAATAATCCCCTCCCCCCCCTTTTGCTATAAAACTACTTAATCCTGTAAATATACCTAGTAAAAATAACAAATATCCCACAGCTCCTGTCACTAGACAAATACTTGACACTCCTGCTAGTCAACAAGAAGTGGTTGAACAGAGCACATCAGGGCCTGACAGTCTGGTATAACTCTGCCAGCACCATAGGAAGTTTGTGTTGCAAGGATGCTTGGAGAAGAACCTTGAGCCAAGGGGATAAAAGAAAAAGTTTCTTAAAAAAAAAAAAAAGAAGCATCAGCTAGGGACACACCATCCCCCCCTCCAAGCCAGGAATCCTTAAAACTTATGCCCTTAGAAGAACTAAATAATAAGAATAATATATTCCCTGCCTTTTTAGAATAAAATGCTAGGCTGGGGAACTGGGTTATTCAACAGAAAAGCGAACTCCTGAAATCTGGATCCTTGTGAAAGTACCACCAAATCTAAACAATCTGCAAAATTTAAATGAACAGTAATACCAAAACCCTCTCCTAAAGAGCTCAGGAATGTGTGCACTACATTGGGTACCATTTAAACTGTTACCTTTACCAGTGTGACTCCCCAATACCCTTAAATACAGCAAAAGGGGGGATGTGAAGCAAAAAAAAATAGGAATTTAGAAATGCCAACTTAGTGCCAAATTTTAATTTACAGTTAATTAAAAATTAAATTTTAAATTTAAACTAACTGTAAGTTTGGTAAATTCGGGAGTTGATTAGGAAATAAAGAGCCCTTGCATTCTGCTGGTACTAACACATCCACCAAAGTATGGAAAGAGAAAAAAAGAAAGGAAAATTAGAAACTGAAATTGATCCAATTTAAAGGTCTTAATCTCCACAAAAGAGAAACCCTATTTCTGTGAAGCAAGGACGGACATATTTTCTATTTTTTAAATAGTGATCAATAACAAACATAATGTCTATGCATGGTCCATGTTTGCTGACACATGTATGTATAAATATCATCTTGTGTGTACAAAACATACTCTGCACAATATTGCAAGGGACTGGAGGGGCTAGGGGAACTCATACAAGCCCTCCTACAAGACCTGGCCAAACCATAAAAAAACCTCTCTGCTCTGACAGGGTGGTACAACTTGTGGCACATTGTCAAATTAAGAACCAAAAGACATTGGTTGGCCTTTGACTAATCAACAAATGAGTAAACAGGTAAACAATCATGAGAGGACTAATCATTGTTTAATTTGTGAAATGCCACTCAGTAGGTGTATTTCCTTTTATGGCAAGGTAACTCACCTAGTTGATCAAGGGAAGCCAGTTGATTCAGTCTTTTGGGATTTCAGTAAAGCTTTTGATACTGTCTTTCCCAGGATACTTCTGGACAAAATGTCCAGCACACAGCTGGATAAACACATCATGCAGTGGGTGAGCAACTGGCTCACAGGTTGAGCACAGAGGGCAATAGTGAATGGGGTAACATCAGACTGGTGATCTGTCACTAGTGGGGTTCTGCAGAGCTCCATCTTAGGCCCTGTTCTCTTCAACATCTTCATATATGACTTGGACAAGGGACTGGAAGGGAGACTAAGCAAGTTTGCAGATTATACAAAACTGGGAGGAGCTGTTGACTCCCTCGAAGGCAGGGAGGCCCTGCAGAGAGACCTCAACAAATAAGGGGACTGGGCAATCACCAACTATATGAAGCTCAACAAGGGAAAGTGCTAAATTCTGCACCTGGGATGAGGCAACTCTGGATGTACGGGCAGACTGGAGAATGAGATGCTGGAAAACAGTGCCACGAAAAGGGACCTGGGGGTCCTGGTCGATGGCAAGTTGAATATGAGTCAGCAGTGCCCTGGCAGCCTGGAGGGCCAACCATGCCCTGGGGGGCATCAGGCACAACATCGCCAGCCAGTCGAGGGAGGGGATTGTCCCACTGTGCTCTGCATTAGGGCGGCCTCACCTTGAATATTGTGTGCGGTTTTGGTCTCTACAATATAAGAAAGATATTAAGCCATTAGAGAGCATCCAAAGGAGGGCAACAAAGATGGTGAAGGGCCTTGAGGAGAAGCCATATGAGGAGCAGCTGAGGTAACTTGGTCTGTTCAGCCTGGAGAAGAGGAGACTGAGGGGAGACCTCATCTCAGTCTACAACTTCCTCATGAGAGGAAGAAGAGGGGTAGACACTGATCTCTTCTTTGTGGTGACCAGTGACAGAACCTGAGGCCTGAAGTTGTGTCAGGAGAGGTTCTTCACCCAGTGGGTGGTTGGGTGCTGGAACAGGCTCCCCAGGGAAACGGTCACAGCACCAAGCCTGACAGACTTCAAGAAGTGTTTGGATGATACTATCAGGCACATGGTGTGACTCTTGGGGATGGTCCTGTGCAGAGCCAGGAGTTGGACTCAATGATCCTTGTGGGTCCCTTCCAACTCAGCATATTCAGTGATTCTGTGAATCTGTGATCTCTTACACACCTGTGCTGGTTTTGGCTGGGATAGAGTTAAACTTCTTCGTAGTAGCTTGTACAGGGCTGTTTTGGATTTTTTATCAAAACAGTGTTGATAACACAGGGATGTGTCAGTTATTGCTTAACAATGTGTAGCACATTAAGGCTGAAGGGGAAATTCAAATCCTAACTGCTCAGCAGTGGTAATTTGTGACCAAGGAATGATCTGGCATGGATGGCAAGGCGGCCCCACCACAAGAAGGGGTTCTTAGCTTCCTATCAGGGTTAAACCACAACAGCCCCTTTTGGTGCTCTAACATGTAACTTGAAAAGTTTGAGATAACAACAGATTTTACCAGAGCATATTAGAGGGAACTTATAATTATTATATCGTTTTAACTGTTTCTGGTCGCAATACTGCTTTTCCTGTTCTTGACGCTGGTTTATCTGATCTGTGCCAGACTCACTTTTTTGCTGTACATGTTGAAGACAGCTTTTTCAATTTTCTGTGATGTGTAGCACTTGGTGGCATTTTTGACTGGGAGAATTATGATAAAAGAACTGGTCTTGAACTTAACCTGGTACTTGGGCTGTGCATTGATGCCATCTCTGGCATCAGGCACCATCTCATGGAGACAAATTTTTTCTATTTTTTTCCTCCAAGAGGCATTTGGTGGAGGAAACACAGAATGGCACCTTCACCATCTTTTCAAATATGTAGGATGTTTTCTCCCTTGTTACAATAACTCTTCAGTATCTTGAACATTCTTGTGTAACCAGTGTTGAGGAATACATCTGGTTCAGGTTTGCAAGTTGCAGTGCCTGATGCAGACTGAGATGCAGATTGAGCTCTGGGTGGGAACCCAAGACAAGAGGCCCTGAACTGCCAATCATTTGCATAACAAAGGGCACTAAGGCCGGTGGGCCGGCCAGGTGAATGGACACTAAGACAGCAGGAGCAGGAGCTGAGGACGCAGGAGAAAGAGTGAGACTTGTGGGCGCTTGGACTATGCAGGGGTTCCTTTGTTGGGGGTTCCTCCCCAGAGGTACCAGCTCGAGCTGTTTCTGTGTTAATGCACTGTGAATAAATGCCTTAATGGAACGAGACCTCTGAGACTGCTGCGAGAAACCTGGGGTCAAATCAGTAAGGAAATCTGGGCTGACTGTGTGAGAGT
Organism: Margarornis squamiger; assembly: GCA_035222235.1. NCBI lineage: Eukaryota > Metazoa > Chordata > Aves > Passeriformes > Furnariidae > Margarornis > Margarornis squamiger. The sequence continues at coordinate 2,776 of JAWWTY010021956.1, read as the reverse complement.
GGAGTGTGTAGGGAGTCAAGCGGAGACCCGTAGGCTCATTGGAACTGCACACTGTGAAGGGGCTTTGGTTCCAGCAGTTAAAGTCTCTGGTGATGGGAGTGTGATGGCCAGAGAGGCCTGTGAATGGTCAGACTGGGAAGTTTCCTTAACACCAAAATAGTCCTATTGCTACTTAATCAAGAATATAATGGCTAACCAACTATTTAGAAATATCACCCAGGGATATACCCTGAGGCAGTGTGGTTATGGGTGGCAAGGCACATGGGAGGGAGAACATGGGCAGGTACATAGAAAGGTTGTCACCTTCAATGGTCTGTGACTTCACCCCCGAACAAATGTGGGATCCTAATGAAGTGATAGAATGTTTGAAAATAGGATGCCCTTGACTATTTCAAAGAGAAAAACATATTGCACTGTGCTAGAGCCTGGTCTATGGCTACTGAGCACTATTCAGCACTCTCAAGGAGAAGGATGTCTGGATCCAAAGGCATACAAACAGACACTGGCTAAAACAGAGACCAAACCCTCAACTATATCAGTTGCCCCTATAGTCATAATCAAGAAGAAACAATGTAAGTGGAAGTCAACTCAGTAAGGGATGGAGAATCTTCTCCTAAGAGGGAGGAAGAGGGAGAATCAGAAGAGGCAGCCTGTTTTGCAGCAGAGCAGTCACAAGGATAGGAGGGGGAAGAGACAGAAATCAAAAAATGAGTCAGAAACCACCCTATCCCTATTGCTAAGTGAGCTGTGAGATATGCAAAGATTTTAGTCATCACCTAAGTGAGCAAATTCTCAGCTGGTGGCTCCAATATTGGGACCAATAATAAGGAAGCCCAGCAGCTGGGATCCCTTACTAGGGATAAGGTCATTGACAAAGGGATTGGAAAAGGGACAACAGTTCTCAGTTGGCCAATCAACTCTAAGAAAACAAAGAGAATATTGCTTCCTCCCTACAGACCTGTGTCTCAGCTGTGGAGAAACTGCCCCAACAATTATCCCAGCAATTCAAAAAGGTTATATCTTCTACCTCATTCATACCAGCCTCAGCTATTAAGATTCAACTGTTTTCTGCTCAAGGGAAAGGGTACCAGTAGCATACATCACATGCCATCCTGTGATTGTATCTGTGTGACCAGGGGAGGACATGAAGAAGTAGGATGGTGAATCTATCTGGAGACTAGAAGCTCCAGTACAGGAATTACAAGAAAAACAACAGCCAAAAGGCAGCCATACAGGGACATTACTGCTCCAGTGTCTGTTGGGCAGAGTAGATCATACTTCTGACCCTGATAAAGGGACTTCTGGTTTGAAGTTACAAAACAATCAAGGAATGGAGACTCCACATAGGAATAGAGGGTGGGCCCTGCATCTGGACAGGCAGAAGAAAGGGGCAATCAGGTTTACTGGACTGTGTGGGTTTGATGGCCTGGCACATCAGTCTCACAGGAGCATAAACCTGTGGTAGACACTGGTGCATAATGTGCCCTAATACCATCAGATTACAAAGGGGCAGAATCCATCTGTATTTCTGGAGCAACAGGGGGATTCCAACAGCTGGCTGTGTTGGAGGCTGAGGTAAGCCTAATTGTGAATGAATGGCAAAAGCACCCCATTGTAACTGATCTGGAGGCTCCATGCATCCTTGGCATAGACTACCCCAAGAGAGGGTACTTCAAAGACCCAAAAGAGTATCAGTGGGCTTTTGATATAGCTGCCTTGAGTACAGAGATTAAACAGCTGTTTAGCTTGCCTGGTCTCTCAGATCCTTCTGTTGTGGGGTTGCTGCAAGTTAAAGAACAGCAGGTATCGATTGCTAGCATGATGGTGCACTGACAACAATATCACTCCAACCAAGGCTCCCTGGTTCCCATTTACAAGCTGATTTGGCAACTGGAGAGCCAAGGAGCGATCAGAACAATTCTACCACCCTTTAATAGTCCCATATAGCCCCTGTGAAAATCTAATGGAGGGTGGAGGCTAACAGCAGACTATCATGGTCTGAATGACGTAACATAGCCACTGAGTACCAAACATGCTGAAACTCCAATACAAACTGCAGTCAAAGGCAGCCAAATGGTGCCACAATTGATATCACTAATGCATTTTCCTCAACCCGTTTGGCAGCAGAGTGCAGGCTGTGGTTTGCTTTCACATGGAGGGGTGTCCAGTACACCTGGAACCAACTGCCCCAGGGGTGGAAACACAGTCCCACCATCTGCCATGGACTGATCCAGACTGTACTGGAACAGCATGAAGCTCCTGTGTTGGAAGACTATGACTGGGGAGGATGATAAACTCCCAGACAACTCTGAACTTGTTCAAGACTTGCTGTTCCAGCTAGATGCGCATAAATCTATGGGGCCCGACAGGATTCATCCCAGGATACTAAAAGAGCTGGTCAATATCGTCACAGGACCTCTCTCCATTATTTTTAAATGGTCTTGGGAGTCTAGACAGGTCCCAGTTTTCAAGAAGGAAGACCCTGGTAATTACAGGCCTGTTAGTTTCACTTCAGTGACTGGTAAAATTATGGAGAAGGTTATTCTGAGAGTTATTGAAAAACACTCGAGAACCAACACAGTCACTGTTCATAGCTAGCATGTGTTCGCAAGGGAAAAAAAAATAAAAAAACTAAAAAAAACCCCTCATTCACGCTAAAAACAAGCGTGGGATCGGTTAAGTGTCCTTTCCCCGTAGCCCAGTGTGGTAGTTTAGTTTTCTTGGTTTTGGTTTAGGCCTTCCTTGGTTACCAGGTGATAACTAAGGAAGTATTCCA
>JAWWTY010021955.1:0-26592 GCA_035222235.1 Margarornis squamiger | reverse complement strand
AGGACCAAGCACAGCAGGACAGGGGCTGCTCTGGGGAAAGGGAACTCCATCCCAGCCACACCCAGGGCAGTGGTGCTCAGGGCACTCTTCCAACCCCTGTTATTCTACCATTCAATGAATCTTTTCCTTGGGGAGCTCTTTGAACAGAGAATTGACAGAGATAGAGAAGCAGAGCTGTAAAATGCACCAGTATAAACACAGCAGTTCCTCTGAGGAACTTCTGTCTACCCAGATCATTGGTAAAAATTAGTAAGATAAATATGATGAAAAAACCTTATGTTTATCTAGTCAGGTTGAGGGTTCACAAAAAGATGGATGATGGTTGGGTATAATATCAAGTGGTAAGCTGAGTCTCAGGAACTCATCCTCCAGCAGGAAGCCAATGGCTGTGAAGGGGCTGTGAGGTCACTTCTGCCTCTGGAAGGAACAGGCCAAGAGCAGGAAAGTGGCTGGGAAAGGGCCTGTGAGGTCTCTTCTCTGTACAGGAGCTGATGGCTCAGCCTGGGACTCGTGGCTGGGCCAGAGGCTCTCCAGCTGCCCCTGCCAGCACCTGTGACAGCCCAGGAGAGGCACCTGGCTGGCACAGGGACAGTGATATCCTCTGTGCCTGAGGATCTGCCTGCCCCGGGGCTGGGGGTCAGGGCTGACCCTTTCTGCTGCCTCCAGCCCAGCCAGGCTTTGCTCAGCATCGCAGCTGCTGCACAGAGCCTTTGCCTCCCTGCAATCGTGGCCTCCAAGGCTCTTCTGGGACCAGTCCCTGGGGAGGCTTTGGCAGGAATAGCCCTTGGGGGGCTCCTTAAAGCTTCAAGGGGCTGCAGGTTTTTCCAAGTACTTTTGGTTTTGCTTTTGAATTGGAGTCCCTGAGAGGTTTGTGCAATCATGACCTCCAACTATCTGCTGTAAGTCCCTTGAGAGTCTTTAACAATAGCAAGACTCAGTGGGGCTCATTAATGCTTCAAGGTACTCCAGGTTTATTAAAGTACTTTGTATTTCCTTTTGACTCTGAGTCTATTGTTCAGTTATGGCCTCCAGTGATCTCCTTTAATGCCCCTGAGAAGCTTTATCAATAGTGACACTCAGTAGCGCTCCTTAATGCTTCAAGGTACTCAAAGTTTTTTGAGGAAGTTTGGTTTTACCTTCTGACATTGAGTCTTTGAGAGGTTTTGTGCAATCCTGTCCTCCAATTATCTCCTCCAACGAGTCCATGAGGACCCTATCTTGGAAATGGCCATCAGTGGGACCCATTAATTCTTTGCGATACTTTGGGTTTCTCTTTTGACTTTGACTCATGGAAAGGTTTGTGCAATCTCCCCCCCAGGACCTGAGGTTCAAAGGCTCAGCACCAAGTGCACCATGGGACTGATTAAGTTAAACAAGTCCTAACAAACCATGGCTCTTTCTGTGATTGACCTCTAATCTACGAGAGTTAATTAAGAAGGTTGTCTAATTTAGTTATGGAGAAAGATTTCAAAGAGCTTCTAAGAAATGTGCATTCCTATTTAATAGGGTATAGATAATTACTTTTATGTTTAGAGAAGAGGTGATTGCAGTGTTCTCTAACTAATATTGAGCCAGCACCTCTCCTAAAGAGGTCTGCACTGGCTGGAGAAGCTGTGCCTTGAGGTCTGACACAGTGTGGACAACCTTGCTCCATAGCTCCCAGACTCCATTATGTCTCTCATCAGCCACCTGGCACTTGCATCCCTTTGCCTCCCATCAGATTTCTCCCCTGCAGCCACAGCTGGCTGTTCCAGCTCCTTTGTGCCAGCTCCCACCTGCTTTCCTTAGGGAACTGACTGCACGTGGGGCAAGAATGGATTTTTCTTCTTCTCTTGAACAAGCAAAATAAAACTAATAATTTTCACCTTGGAAATGAAACACACTCATCAACTGTGTGCCAGGTCCAAGTTTCCACTAAGAAGGTTCACCTTCCCCAAGGCATAACCATGCAAGCAATGTTTTAGACACAAAGGAAAGTATCCAATAAACACAAATGAAGAGTTCGCTGAAGGCAGAATTAAACCAACTACTGAAAGACAGACAAGCTTTGAACTCCCTGCAGCTCAAAGCACCAAGGGGGTTGTTGAGAGGTGTCTGAGTGATCAGAGTGAAGGGAAGGTAAATGCAGAGAGCACTGGCAGGTGTTTCTGTGCAGCCAGGTTGCTGGGAAGGTGACTTCAGACATGGACAGTTCAGGCAGGACAGGGGGGAAGAGGTGAAAGCTGAGGGAGAGGAAATGCACAGCCCAAGGCAGAGAGTGTTGACAGTGCCAAGAGAGTGGGAGGGCAATAGTTCTCCTCTTGCTGTTCATGCACATCCTGTAACCATCTCTTTGTGATCCCATGGAAGAACAAGAACATTTTCTGACAAGCGTTCCATTGTTTCAGCTGTTGAGTTTGTGCTCACTTTCCAACATGTGTAAAATGCCCCAGGATTTCAGGCAGCTCCTCTGCCTGGCGATCAGTAACTAGTGGTACTTCTGGAACCCCCAGTGTCTCTGAAGTGACTTGCAGAATAATAGCTCCACAACCAGATGGTTATAGAGAGGTACATTTATTCTGCACAGAGTGCACAGGGGATCACTCCACCACAAACTTGCACACCCGAAAAACCATGAGCACCCTGGGGCTGGGAACAACTCCAGTGGGCAAAGGAATGGACATTGGAGAACTGGGCAAAAAATCTGGGGCAGTTTCAAGGAGAGCCAGGAAACTGGAATTTGGCTTTTGGTGCTACTGTATCTGATCATTCATCTCTAGAAATAAGATTGGCCTGTGGTGAGTTGTGCCCTAATGCAGCCATGTGTGAGCTGGGAAATGAATCTCAGGAGGATGTTGGGAGAAGCATAGAGTTGGCAGTGACACACTCTTCCTGTGGCACAGACATTTCTCCCTGGAAGGTTATTGAGTTTGATTTCTTGGCTGACAGTTGCCAAGCACTGGAATGACTTTAGTTTTGTAGGGGAAAAAACATTTAATGGGAAAACAAAACTGGGGACGTTCTGGGTTCAGAAAAAGAATGTTATGGTGCATTCTGAAGGAGCAGTGAACTGGTCCAACTGGGCTGAGAAAAAGAGTGGGATGGGAAGGTTTGGAGCAGCCTGGAAGGTTCCTTGGGTGCAAAGGATGCTGGCAAGTTTAGCACTGGAAAAGTGAGGAATAATTAAAGATGAAACAGATCTCAAGAAACTCAACTTTTTCTCAACATTTCTCAAGATCAAATCCTCCAGAAATTACCTTGGTAGAAAAGCTCTTGTGAAGAAAAACAAGACGAAAATCCCTGTGAGCAAAACCACTAAGGAGTTGCTGCTGGCTCCTGGTGTCCCAGTCTTTTTCAGGCAGGTTTTGTGCTGGATTGAAAGGCAGTTTTCTTGCCTCTGGGGAGTGGCCCTTGCATCCCACTGGAAGGAGAAAATGCAGAGGAAATGGCAAGGGGTAAGACCATTTCTAGATCTGCCCTTGGATTCCTGGTAGTGTGTCTGTGCTGCCTCCAGTACAAAGGAAGTAAATCTTGGAGTAGCTGTTGAGCCTGGAAGAGACACACTGAACATGAAATTCCAGTGAAGCTGCACTTGTTGTAGTGGCTGGAGTGAGAAGCAGTTGAAGCTGTTTGCTGTTTGCTAGTTCCCAGCCTTCCCCTCAGTTCCCTGGGACTCCAGGTAATCACATGCCACCTTTGCTTTTCCAAGGACTTTCTGAAGGGTTTCTAAGTGTGGCAGTGAGATTTTCTGCGGTTGGAATTTATTTCTGTTTCAAGAAATGTGTCTCACCATACAATCTGTGATTTAACAATTGTCCTGCGGCAGGATAATTGCAGTGGAAGAAAGCAAATGAAGCTACTAGCCTGGACTAGGATGTCCCAGGCCTCTGCCAGGCAGAGCGGTCACTGCTTGGTGTTTATTGTGCCCAGTGCTGGTCCTGCCCTGTCTGCTCAGGGCTTGTTCCTAACTGTTCAGTCCCAGACAATATGGGAGCAAGAGACAGAAAATCCCACTGCTGTTGCAGCTGAACTGTCTGCAGGGGTTTGTGGCTGGGCAGGACTTGGCCCTGGTGCCTGAATCCCGTCCAGTCCCCAAGGATTGTTCCCAAGTGTCATCCCCATGCGTGCTGCACAGCAGGTGTCAGGTTGTAGGAAGATGTACCAGGCCTGGGAACCTTTTAATAGAGTAGAAAGAATTGACCTTGGTTTCAGGCTGCTGGGGAGCTGTGAAGATAAACAACCTGCAGCTTCTGAGAGAGCTCAGAAGCTGAAGATAAGACACCTGTTCGAGCCTTCACAGAGACTGGAGTCAGAAGACTGTAACTGTGGCCAATAGATAAATTGTTTATGTATAATCACCGCCAATTAGGTTAATGCACGTACCCTTGGAAAGAATATAATTGTGTGAGTGCTGTGGAAATAAACTGAGCTTTTGCTGTTAACTCATATTGAGTCGTCTGCACTGCTCCAGCGCCTGCCTCCGTGTCACATCAGGTAACCCAGTTACCCACCAGGTGACATGGTGGGACTGAGGGGCTGTTGCTCTCTGGGTCTCTCTGGGTTTGCCTTGAAATCCCAAAGCCTCTCCCCGTGCAGAGTGATAGGACAAAGGTTACTCTGAACTGGTTTATTATTGAGTGTTTTGCTGAATTAGTGCTTTTGTCTTGTTCTGTGTCGATTTCCAGCTTCAGTCAGGGCTTCCCATGGAGTTGGTGGAGTGTGGAGCATTGCTGCTGCAGGGAGAGAGAAGGTCTTTAAGAATCTTGGATAAAAACCATAACTCTGCAAATTTCTCCAGTTTTCATAGGTAAGAGCAGGTTTGAGGGAAGAAATCCCTGTAGTGAGTAATCAGAACAGAAGTGTGAAAGCCAGGAGCCTTTGGCTTGCACAATGCTCTTAATTTTCTTTTTCTCCTCTCTTTCAGCACAGGAAAAACCATCGAATTCAGACCCGTGTTGCCAAATACTTTAGTGTTTGAGCAGCCAAAGCCAACAGCTCTTTGCTGGGGGCACCCGGTCCTGCCTGTCAGGTGGGGTAAGTCAGAGGGACATGTTTCTCTTCTGCTGGCTTTCCAGATTAACTCCCTGGGAAATGGCTTTTTTCCACTCCAGTCTGATCCTACACGTCTGCTGGGAATGGTAGAGAGGAAGGGGCAAATGACCAGTCAATTTGGGATAAGAGTGCTGTGGGGTTTGGCTGTGCTGAGAGGGGCAGATCGGTTGCTATTTGTGAGTCTGAGGATTGATTTGGGTTTGCAGGACCCCAGAGAGCTGAGCTCTGCATGTGTTTGCAGCTCTGCCAGGAATGGAACTGATGCAGGGTTGGGAGTGAGCCTCAAGCTGGTCTTGGTGCAGGCACTGTCCATGGGACAGGGGTGTGGGAGGATTTGGGACTGCTTGGAGGGAACTGAGGGATGGATGGGATGGGCTGGATGGAGCAATGAGCTTGTGCTCTTGTGAACACCCTTGTCCAGGTCACTGGGATCTGGTTCGAACTCTAGCTACCCTTGTGTCCAGGGATGCAGGGTCTGAGGGATTGCATTTCCCTGTGGGTTTGCAGAACACTAGGAATGAGAGGAAATGTGTCCCATCATGTAGTGTTTCCCTCTGAGGACAAATAGTCTGTGGGCTGACGTGAGATTGCTCTGAGAGTTTGGATGAACAATCCAGGGAACAGGGAGCTCTGCATTCCAGGTGATGATGGAACCATTGCCTTAGGTGTGATTAGTTTGTGCCTGAAAGAGCTGGGATTTGAGCTGGAGAGCTGTTGTTGGGAGCAAAGGATGGAGTAAATCTGCTCTGTGGATGCATAAGGAAGGACCAAGTAGCAGGGAAGGGGAGTATTTATAAATGGTCTCAATATCTGACCCAAACTCTGGGTGGAGCAGTGATGGGGGTGGTTTGGTTTGGTCTGGACCTGTCAGGATTATCCATGAACAACCCCACCAGACCCCTGAATCCTCAATGGACATGTCCAGCACCTCTACAGAAACCCAAGTCAGTAATTATTACAGGGGGAAAATTATCGGCAATTGTTTATAATTCATGGAGAATTTTCATTGGAATGATCAACAGAGAGCATATCAAGCCAGAACATCTCTTTCACTCTTTTTTACTGGTTTATAATTTCCTCTCTGGCTTAAGTGAGTTTTGTTTGCCATGTAGCCCGATTATAAGGTTTATGGTCTTTCTGAGCATAGTACCCTGTCCTGGTTATAGTGGCCGGGACCAGTTTGTCACTGTGTGGGTGTGACCAGGGTTTTGTATTCTACACCCTCTATGTCATTTCCTCATGCACTGCTAACAATTGATCATTTGCAGCAGCTGCCCAGGGCAGACCTGACCCCTCAGGCTACAAGCTGGGTGTTTAGGAACTCTGTGAGATAAGGAAGTTTTCCTGTCTTCACACCAATGACTCAGGTGTGATCACTCCCCTCTGGGGAGGGGGAAGTCATTAGCATCTTCACACCCAGGCTGAGGGGTCATGTCTGCTAACGGGCCATCAAGGAGTATCCCATGACTCATAGTGTAGTAAATCACCCATTGTGAAACTCCTCGCCCTGGGGGAGGTACTGGGCACTCCCATCTGAGCCCAAGCACATATAACCTTGGGGGTTTGGGACTTCTGGGACCACTGGTGGGATCCAGGGGAGGACCAGGACCTCAACAGGACTGTAAGTGCCACTCTTGACCAGACTGTGGACATCATCCTCAGCAACAGGTTTTCTCTTTCCTTTTACTTTGTACTCAGGGGAGGGCTACGTGGTGCTCAGCGCAGAGGCTGGCAAGCTCCATTTTGTTCATGCCCCAGGGTGCTGGGTGGCACATCTGTTTTTTTGTGGGTCAAACAGATTTTTCCCCTGCATCATTGTACTTGTTGTGATATTTTTATTAAATTGTAATTCTGACTTGCAATCTCTTTTGGAGTTGGTTTCATTTCTCCTGATTTTTTACCTTTAAACCAGCACAGCCTATTACTCTCTGTCTTTGCCTTGTCTCTCCTATGTCCTCTTGATGCCTTGCCCACCCTTCACTAGACTTGCCTTGCCTTCCTCTCTCCTGCCTACACTTCTCTTGCATAGAAATTCTTGGACTTCCCTTGCCTACATCTCCCTTAACTTGCCTTGACCTTCTACTAGTCCCTAACCATAACTGTAATGGCCCATAGCCAAAATGCTAACCCTTATGGTGCCTAATGCTAATGGCCCCTAACACTAATCCTAATCCTAGCCCTTAACCTTAATTGTAACTCTAATGGCCCCTAACATGAACCATACCCTTAGCCTTAACCGTAACCTTAACCCTAATCCTAACCATGTCACTAATCATAACCTTAACTACTGACCCTGTCATTAACTCTAATCCTTACCCTGGCACTAACCTGAAAGGGGTCATATAATGATAGCCTCAATTATTACCTAAGAATCCTAAAAATTTTGTTGTTTACCATTAATGCTTAAACTTTACAACTCTGTAGCTCTTAGTTAAACATTGCTTGAAGAAACTGAACAAAGAATTAGGGAAATCAGTAAACTATGCAGCTGTGGTTTGAATTAGTTTTGGTGACCAATACACCCTAGAGAGCTAAATAAATAGGGAATTGTTTAGGTAGAGATAGTTTAGGTTATCATTAACTAAAGATAATTGATGAGGCCTTGTAACAATAACATATAAAACTATCAGCACTGGCAAATGGCACATGTAAAAGACTGATAACTTGGAGGTTCACCCAGAGGACAACCAGATGAAGACTTCCGTAGGACCCCTTGATGAAGTAAAATGACTACCTCTGATCTTGTAGTTCCAGATAAAAGACACCAGATGGCAGTCTTGGTTCATGGAAAATGTAGAGGACGAACTTCTAAAAAACACCTGTTGATTAATGAGCCAGGGAGGGGTTTGGGGCATTAAAGTGTATAAAAACTCACAAAACCTTTATTGCAACAGAAGTGCTTATGGAAGGATATGTTCAGCATGACCCTGATGTCAAATAAAAAGGAATGGTGGCTTAAAACTGTTCTTTGCTGAGTTTCACTTCTTTTTATCAAGTCTTAACCCTTAACACTAATCCTTAACCCTGTCACTAACTGTCTTAGTTCAAGGGGAGAACTAAGATATCATGTTGGCCAAGAAATAATCCCTCTCCTTTAAATTTAGAAAATTAGAAAAATATATATATATATGAAAGGATAACAGTTCTTAACCACAATACACACACACACATATATATATGTATATATATATCCAGAAAGAACCAAACAACAACAGTTTGTAATAAAACCCTCCACCCCCAAACAACAAGGCAAACAGTTAAAAGTTCTTTTGCCTACCCCCAAAAAAAGGGGGGAAAATGCAATGATATCTATGGACAGCAGGTGGCGATGTCGTGCCTCAGCCACTGGCCACTCTCTCTCAGGGATTGCAGTTATATTTATGGACAGCAGGTGGTGATGTTGCACCCGGCCGACTGGGCTCTCCCTCAGGTGAAGTGGCAGGCACAGTCCTCAGGTCAGCTCCCGTGAGAAATTGGAAAGAAAGAAAGCAGCAATCCCATCTCCACAGGAGCAGAAAACAGGGGCTCTCTCTCTCCTCTTTTCTTCACGGCAGCCTCTGCGGTGTCCACGATCGCTCATGGATGAAAATGGTCGAGTTGGGGAGGGGAAAAGCACAGTCCAGCTATCCAGTGATGCTGGGATCGGTGTGTCCCCCATCCTCTCTCCCTCTCAGGCTGGGAGAACAGAACAAAGGCCTTTGGTCTGAGTGTTTATGTCAGGATATGCATATGCATGGGTTCCTTTGGTAACCATCTTCATTGAGGTTTAGGGCTTCGCTCCAAGCCTTTAGGGAGGGCTTCCAACAAGATACCAAGCTATAACACTACCTTAACCCTTAACACTAGTCCTTACCCCTATCACTAACACAAACATTAACAATGTAACTAACCCTAAGCCTAACCCTTAGACCTGTCACTAACCCTAACACAAACACTTAACATTAATCCTAACCACTAACCATGACAATAATTCAAACACTAACCCTGAGCCCTGTCACTAACGCTAACACAAACCCTAATCCTAACGTTAATCCTAATCTTAATCCCTGACACCTAAGACTAACCATCACTGACTCTAAGAATAATCTTAATGCTAACCCTAATCTTTAACCATAAACCCTAACCCTATCACAAATCACAAATCAAACCCTAACGCTAAACACTAACCCTGTCACTAAGACTAACCCTAACCCCTAACCATCTTATAAGCACTAACACAAACCCACAACTGTATCAATAAATCTAACCCTAATCCTGTCACTAATCCTAACTGTAACCCCGAATCCTGTCATTAATGCTAACTCTATCCTGGTCACTACCACTAGCCTTTAATCCTATCACTAAATCTAACCCTAACATAAACACTAACCTAATCCTCACCACTGATGCTGTCACTAATCCTAACACTCACCCTGTGACTAACCCTAACTTTAATGCTGACCTTAACCCTCACTCACCCTGTCACTAATCCTAACTCCAACCTCCAATTCTAAACCTTAACTCTATAACTAAACCTAACCATAACATAAACATTACTACTGTCATGAATCCTAACACAGACACTAATACTGTCACTAAATCTAACCCTAAAACAAACACTGATCCTGCCAGAACAAATGCCTACCCTAACCCCTAATCTTGTCACTAATAACCCTTAAGCCTAATCGTTGCCCTAGCTCTAACCCTAACCCTAATGGTCACTAACCCTAGCACTAATCTTAACCATAACCTTGTGGCCAAGGCCCCACCCAGCCCGTAATCTTAGCTCCCACAAGAATGCCCTTCTGGAGTTACAAGGCAGGCTTGGAGAGGGTGTTTTAGGATGGGATGGGTGTGGTTTAGTGTGGTTTGTGTTGTGGTGTCATTTTTGTGTGTGTGTGTGTGATTTAGAGTTTGCTAGGTGATTGGATATGAGCTCATAGTGGTTTGGATATTATTTGTTATTGGGAGTGGATGTTGTGACAATTAGTGTGACTTTTTGCATATTTTATTTTGGAGTTTTTCATTATTGGGTGGCAATTGTTATTTCATAGTGTTTCCACTAGGTAACAGAATGTGTGCAGTTGTGCAGCTCCTCTCTTTCTTCACTAGGTGGCAGTGTTGAGTAGGTTTGGGGCTTTTTAGTTGGTATTTGCTTGTTTTTCCACTAGCTGAAGGTATGGGTGTAGTGGTGTAAATTAAATTTGTTCGTTAGGTGGCAGTGTTGTAATATTTTTTACTTGCTAGTGAATTGTTTTTTCTCTGACAGAATTTAATTGTGCAATTGCAGTATTTGTTCGCTAGGTGGCAGTATTGTGTATAGTATTTTTCACTTAGTATTTCATTAATTTTCCACTAGGTGGCAATTTTGTGTACCATGCTTTACTTGTTACTCCCCAGTTTGTGCTCTAGGTAGGAGTTTTGGTGCAGTTGTGTAATCGGTGTGTTGTTTTGCTAGATGGCAGTATTGTATAACTGTTTTTAGCTGCTGGTTTTTAATTTGTGCTCCAGGTGGCAAAGTGTTGTGCTTCTGTTAATTGGGTTGTATTTTTCAGGTGTTCTTTGTAGTAGTGGTGGTGTGGAGTTAATTAGGTGTGTAATTTCCATGTGTAGTTGGGTTTTGTGCGTAGTTGATGGTTAATTGCTGTGTCCATTAATGGGTGTTGTATGCAGTTAGGAGTTAATTATCAGGGTGATTTGCCTCTGTTGATTGTTTGTGTACATAATTAGGTGGTAGTTATTTTGATTTTTTGCATATGTGATTCCCTGTTCTGCATAAACAGTGTTATTTGGGTCATCATTTTTATATCTGCTTTGGTGTTCTGTGCAGTTAGGTGTTGATTGGTGGGCTTGTTTGCATATGTTATTTGTTTTTCTGCAGAATTATTTGATTGTGGTGCCATATGCATATAGGTTTCTGTGCTTTATATAACAGTTTGCTAATTAGGTGCACAGTTTGCATATCTCTTATTGTTCTGTGTTTTTCTGGTAATTCAGTTGGTGATCTGCATATATGATTAGGTGCAGCACATAGTGAGGTGCCAGGACAGAAAGGTCTTGCTGCCCTCATAGTGCCCTAGGAGGCCCATCATCTGCACTGAAGACCTCGAGGCTGAGGGGTTTCTTTTCTGGGGGACAGGGCTGTCATTCACTTGCAGGAGTCCACAACCCAAATTGCAAGTCCGCCTCCCAAAACTGAATGCAGAAAAAGATTTCTCCAAGACAAAAAGTGCCAGGACAGAAAGGTCTTGCTGCCTGTGGAGTGCCATGGATGGCCCATCATCTGCACCTGAGAGGCCCAGGGTACAGACTTTCTCTCCTCTGGGAAAGACCCTCTGCTCTGAAGCCAGGCTGGGAGAGCTGGGGGTGTTTAGCCTGGAGAAGTGAAGGCTCCAGAGAGACCTGCGAGCCCATTTCAGTGCCTAAAGAGGCTCCAAGATCCAGAGGGTTTGGACAAGGGCCTGGAGTGACAGGACAAGAGAGAATGGTTTCCCACTGCAAAATGGAATACTGGGGAGAAATTGCTCTCTGCGAGGGTGGTGAGGGGCTGGGATGGAATTGCCAGAGAAGCTGTGGCTAACCCCTGGATTCCTGGAAGTATCCTAGTCCAGGCTGGACAGCGCTTGAAGCAACCTGGTCTAGTGGAAGGCATCTCTGCCCATGGCAGGGGGTGGGACTGGATGACCTTCAAAGGTCACTCCATCCCAAAGCATTCTAGGGTTTTATGAAACACCTCTCAGAGAAGGCCAGAGCCAAGTCATCCTCAACAATGAGACCTAGGAGTAATTTCTATAAAATTACATATTTATATATATATTTGACATATAAAGGGCAGGAGGAATAAGCATCGAAACAGCCCCTCTGTCAGTGTGTGGCTGCAGCAGAGAAATAAGAAGAAGTTGTTTTTAAGGGGCTTGATCCTGTTTTGGGACACCAGGAACATGTTCAGTGCCAGGAGTGGGGATCAGAACCCATCCTGCAAAGTGCTGCCAATCACCCAAAGATCTGCTGTCATTGTGAGACCCTCTCCTGCTCTCTTATCCAAGGAAAAAGATTTAATCAACACAAGTGATACTAAGATCTCCAAAATGCTGAAAGTGGCATTTAGCGCATGGCAAGCACAAGAGGAAGGTGCCAGGAGGGAGTCATTCCATCAAAGCCAGACAGCAGGAGGACACTCATTGTTGGGAATTTTGACCTTTCCCTGATGTTCCAGAGGTGAGAATGTGTCATTCCTCCATCTCCTTGTGTTGTCACCTCTGTGTCCCTTCACCATCCTCACCCCACTCCTGCCCACAGCAACTCCTCTTCTGGCTCAGCATGAAACAACAGTGAATTCTAACAGGAAAACAGCTCAGGCCTCACAGGTGTGGCTCAGATTTCCTTGGAATTTTGACTCCCATCCCCACAGAGGTCATGACACTACGACATGGAGTTGAGGGAGCACACAGCATCGTGGCCAAATTATCAACCTGAATTAAAATCTCTCCTCAATTATCATTTTAATCAAAGGGAATACGTTCCAGAGGGGGACAGGGTAATTTTTCTTATGGAGAGAAATGTATTTTAAAGGCTCTTTTTCTGCTCCAGCAGTAGAAAATTGCAACATCAACCTGTCCCTCTGCCAAGGTTTTCCCGGACGTCTCAACCCATGCTCCAGATCGCTCCCTGCTTCCCTGCTCTCCACCTGCTGCCTGCTAACAAAAAATCTGGATAAAGGGACTTCATCCAAGAGACAAATTCAAATAAACTGTCTTTATCCAAGACTGTTGAAAGGAAGGGGCTGGGGGTTTGTCACCTGGAATTTGTGTGTTTTCAGGAGAAGAGGCTGTGGGGATTGTTTGAAACCCTCCCAGTCCTCACTTCATCCTTCCTCCCAGGTGTTGGGTCGTTGAGTCAAATTCCAGGTGAGTATTTTGGTGAGGCCCTGGCACAGGCTTGCCAGAGAAGCTGTGAGTGCCCCATCCATGGAAGTGTCCAAGGCTGGGCTGGATGGGGCTTGGAGCAACGTAGGATAGTGGAAGGTGTCCCTGTCCATGGCCAGGGATGGAGCGGGGTGATTTTAAGTTCCTTACAATCCAAATCATTCCATGATTTTCCCAGAAGGTTGTTTTCTGATGGAAACTGCAATTTCTTTCTGTGCTGGTTTAAAGGTACACCGGCAGGAAAAATGAACACAGCTCACAGAGAGATTACAAGTCAGAATTACAATGTAATAAAAAAGATGACAATATGTACAATGATACGGAGAAAAAAAATTGGTTCAACCCACAAAAACACACATGTATAACCCAGCACCATGGGGGACAAACAGAATGGAGTTCGTTAGTCCCTGTGCTGAGCACCATGTGGCCCCCCTGAGTACAAAGTATAAGGAAAGAAGAAACCTGTTGGTGAGGATGATGGTTGCAGTCTGGTCGAGAGTGGCAGTCACAGTCCTGTTGAGGTTCTGCTCCTCTGGATCCAAGGAGGGTACCAGACTTCCCCAAACCCCAATATTAAATATGCTCAGGTTCAGATGGGAATGCCCAGCATCGCCTGCAGGGCAAGGAGTTCCACAATGGGTGATTTAACTCTGTGAGTCTTGGGATATTTTTGGAATCCTTGATGGCCCCTGAGGAGACATGACCCCTCAGGCTGGGTGTGAAGCTGCTAATGACTCCCCAGAGGGGAGTTATCACACCTGAGTCATTGATGTGAAGACAGAAAACTCTCCTACCTCACAGAGTTCTTTAACATCCAGATTGGAGTCTGAGGGGTCAGGTGTGCCCTGGGCAGCTGCTGCCAACGATCCACTAGTAACAGTTCATGAGAGATTACATAGATGGTGTAGAATACACAGCCCTGGCCACACTGACACAGTGACAAACTGGTCCCTGACAAACTATAGCCAGGACACGTTCTCTGGAGGTATCCCAATTTCTTATCCTGAAAGTGGAAATCAAAGTCAGCATCTGGAAAATCTTATATTTCCTGTCTGAATTATTTTTATTGCTTTCAGATACAGGAAGAAAACAGGAAAATGGATATTGGGGGCACTGAGATGTTTCTCCTTTAAATACATTTATCAGATTTGGATTATAATGCTGAATATTTAAGTTTAGAGTGATGTATGTAAATTTATGAAGGTTTTTTCTGTGCAGAGAGAAAACTGGTTGTCAACACCCAACGTCTTTGTGATGGTTATATATAAATATAACTGAGGCCCTGGAGCTTCCCTCATCTAGGAGACAGGGCTGTATTAGCACAATGTGTTGTGATTGCTCAAACTGAAACAACCGAAATGCTGTGGTCTGACCTGGTTGTGTCTGGGTGACACTGGAGAATCAAAGGGCGCCCTTGGGATGGGTTGAGAGTTTGCAAAATTCACTCCTCTTCCAAAAAAAACCCAGAAAGACAATTATAATATGCCAATCATTGCTTTATCATACAGTGGAAACTGGATCAAATAAAGACATCAAGATGTTAAAAGGCTCCATTTTCCCCTGATATTTCTGGTGCTGAGACCAAATCTGCCTCAAATCCTCAAGGCACACCCTGTCATCAAAAACAAACTTCCAGTTATCCCCAGAAGCAGCCAAAACAGAGTTTTACACTCCTGCCCAAAAGATACAGACGTGATCAATTTCTGATTTGCTTTATATTTTATATTAAGAAATTATTTTATATTTCAATCTTGTATAGAACTTTATTAGTTCTAATCCACAGAGGGAATCACGGGGTGACCCTTGTCCAGATGAGAGTGGGGTGATGATGGATTTGCAAAATTCACTCCTCTTCCAAAATACCAGGAAGACAATGAGGACAAGTCATGAGTTCCTTGCGCCAGGCTGAGTTCTGTGAGAGGTCTGGGATACACAACCTAAATGAATCAGGATTTCAAGGAGGGAAAATACCAGAAACTCAGAGCTTTCAGCCACCTGAGGAGCACACTGGGCACATTTGCATCCCTTTGTTTATTCCACCTGTGTCTTCCCATCATCTCCCTTTGGTTCCAGCAGGAAGGATCTCTCTTTGAAGCCTTCCTTGCATTGGGAATGAACGTCTCCATTCCTGGGGATGTTTGAGGTGGTGTTTGTGGCTTTTTTCAACACTCCGTGTGTTCAGATCCTTCAGACTCCCATGGAACGTGATAATCCTGAGCCGGGGGTGGAAGGAACAGCACAAGTGTGTCCCTCCAGGTGTGGGAGGCTCCCAAACTGCTCTGCCTGAACAAACCCTTCCTTTCCAGCCACCTTCCCACAGAGATGCTCCTGGAAAAGTGGCACCAGCCACCGTTGTGTTTTGGTTGACTCTTCTTGTAGGTTGTTTCTCCGGATTCTCAATAAAAAAGGCAAAAATTAGGCTTTGCCTTTCCAGGCTCACACAGCAAAGACTTCTCTGGAATGTAACACAGGAATATTATCCCTTTCCAGGGTAAAAAAACCACCTGAGGTGGTAAAAGCTGCACCCTCATGTCCCTGTCCATGGACTGACTGACCTTTAAAGGCCATTTCCAACCCAAATGGCACAGGTTGCCCAGAGAACCTGTGGATTCCTCATCCCTGGAAATGTCCAAGGCCAGGTTTGACAGGGCTTGGAGCAACCCAGGCTAGCGGAAGGTGTCCCTGCCCATAGCAGGGGATGGCACTGGATGAGCTTTGAGGTCCCTTTCAACCCAAACCATTCCAGGATTGTGTGTGACTGGTGTCACTTTGAGGGATGTGGGAACTTCCCTCTGCTGTGGCCAAGGAGGTCATGGACCACACGGAAAGAGAAATGATGGAAGCAGAGTAGAGGAGAGCTGCTCCCTGGAATCAGTCATGGATATCCCCTTCCAGTGGTGCAGCTGTGCTTCGGTGTATTATAACTAATATAGCTCAATATAAAATTGGAATATAAAATAAAATAAACAAAATTTTTTATAGAAAATATAAAACAAATCAAATTTCATCATGGAACTTTTGGGCTCATCAGCGATTATTGGATGATCAGAATTGGACCCTGAGCCTGGAAAGCGGTTGGAAGAGCATCAGAAAGTAATTAAATGGGAAAAGCTGAGCTTGTTTGCCAGGAATTTGGGTGAGGTGGTTTTCAACCTATTATGGAATATTCCAGGGGGAATTGTGCCAGCTCAGGGAAAGAACTTTCTATGTGCCTGTGAGGTGATATGGCATATTCCCCTTTTTGCCCTGCACGTCTGTGGAAGAACTGGGATGATCTGATGTGTTTTTCCAAAAAATTCAGCGTATTGTATGTGGAAATCCATGGCACATGGTGATGGATCACCAAAGTGGCATTTAGGGAAAATGATGGAGAGCGAATTCTTGGCCATCTCATCAAGCAATGCCAAGGTGAGTCCCCATCTCTAGTCCCTGATCCAGAGGGAGAAATTCCTTAACAGCTGTGCCACCCAGGGAATTTTCCCAATCTAATGTAAATAAGAAACGCTCCAGTCTGGTGGATCTGTGCCAGCTCCTCTGGACTTCAGGGCAAGTTAAGGAGCAAAAAAAATTATGTTATCTTGCATTTTTCATGAATGGAAACAATTCCCACAAGTGCTCCCTGGGGTCTGTCCAGCCTCCAGCCTGCTCCCAGTCCTGGGAATTTATAGGTGTGAGGGGGACAGATCTTCATGCGGGTTTGAATCAGGGCCAGGATTAGTGGTTTGGCTCTGTGCTGTAACCAAGACTTTCAGTGGAGCTGATTTAATTCAGCAAACCCTCCCAACTGAAGAGGGGGAATAGTGGCAAACATCAAATCATTCTCATCTGAAAGAAAGGTGAATTTTGCAAGTGATCCAGTGTTTCAGTAGGAATTCAGGAGAGGGGCACTGTGTTTAGAGAGCAGATTTGCCCTTAAAAACAACCCTGAAGGAGAATGGGGGAAGTTCAAGGACAGACCTGGGTGTGACATTAAAGCCACTCCTGACTGACCTGGAGCTTCAGGCACGATTTTCCCTTCCCTGAAAATCCAGAATCTGCCAGTTTTATTTCAGCCTGAACCAAAACTCTTGATTTTTCCATAATTTTTCCCAGTTCAGCTGTGGAACTGTGAACCCCTGGCGAGGTGGTGTGGAGGAAGATGAGGGTTTCTTCCCTGACATGGAGGCGAACAGGAATGCACATAGAAAGGTCAGCTTCAGAGGTCCAAAAATTTGGGGTTGGGACTTAATTGAAGCAGAACTGACCCCTTGGAGACTGATCCCAAATGCCTCGCGCTTCCCCTCTCCTTCTGTGCCTGCTGAGAGCCAGGAATCCAACAGGGCTTTGCATGGAAGCAGAGGATTGAATGCTGGGGGTGGTTGGTCTCAGTTTGGCTCCTTGACAGGAGGGTCCCCGGCTCCAGTATTCCAGTTTCCCTGTCTGTACAGGAGATCATCCCTTCCCAGAGCAGAGCATCCTGGATCCCTGAGGTTCCAGTGGGAGAAGCCTGGGGATGCCAGGAGATGGCACCATCCTCCCGGCTGGACCTGGACCCCATAACACTTCTTCCCCTTCCAAAAGGCTTGTCCGGTCCTGGAACAGGCTGCCCAGAGAATCATTAAGGATCATGGAATCATTAAGGTTGGAAAAGCCCTCAGTCCACTGCCAGAGTCACCACTAACCCATGTCCCCAAGTGCCACATCCACCTGGCTGTTAAATCCCCCCAGGGATGAGGACTTCACCTCTGTGCCAGGGCTGGACAACCCTTTCCATGAGAGAGTTTTCCCAAAATCCAATCTAAACCTACCCTGACACAACCCGAGGCCAATTCCTCTTGACCCAGTGTCCTCTTGACATCAAGCAAAGGGGGTGTCTGAGGGGCAGAGGCCCTGTTTTGGAAGCATTCAGGATTTTTGGAGCCAGGATGTGATAAGGATCATCCAACATCTCACCCAAGGACATCTGTGGTGTCCGACTTGGAAGGAACAGGATTTTAATAGGAAATTGTTGTTCCTGGCTGTCCCAGTGCAGCTGCCTGTCAGTGCAGGATGAACTTACAGAAATTCCTGGCCAAAGGAGTGTGTGGGAGAAGAGGGATTTTTATGCTCTTTTATTATTATTTCTCCCTAGTTCTCTCTGCAGAGTTGCTGACACATGGATCAAGAGGTTGGCACCTGGACCTTGGTGGCATCTCCAACCCAATGATGGGGATGTGACACCAGCACAGAGCAGGATCCATCCCCACCCCACCCCCCCCCGCCAGCACCACTGGTTGTGCTGGGATGTCTTCCCACTTCCCAAGCCAGGCACAGGATCTCCACTTGGACTATCAGCCTTACCAGGATGTCTCCCAGCTCCTGAGCTAGGCACAGGATCTGCCCCTGGACCATGAGCCGTGCCAGAATGTCTCCCAGCTCCCAAGCCAGCCTCCTGATGGATTTTTCGGTGGTCTGGCCGCTGGCCGAGCCACTTCCCTGGCCTTTCAAAGGCTTTTCTTGTTCTGCACCAGCTCCCAGAGAAGGGCTCCTTTCACAGCCACCTTTCCTAGACAGAAATTGTCACTTTCCAAACACAGCTTCCCTTTTCCTGGCCAGGAACCTTCTGCCTCCCTGACATCAGCCTGCCTTTGCAGTGCTCTGTGTTGAATTTTGTGCTTCTGGTTCTTTTCACTGGGTTTATTTGATCAGGGGATGAGGGGCAACAGGAAGGTTACAGTGGGATTCTGATGGAGCTGGTCGATTGCCACTGGGATCCAAGCAAGGCTGGAGTCCTGGGAACCATCACGGAACCCTGATGGATGTGGAGAACTTTGCTAGTGAGTTTATTGGTGTGATGGGACAAGAAAGGGATTAATTTTTATCATTATTATTCCTGTTATTATTCACATTATTCTCATTATTCTTCTCATTACTATTATTTATCATTATTGTCATTATTATCCTGGTTTTTTACTAATTCCAGGGATTTTGGGGCTGTCTGCCAAGGATTTTCCAACATGTTCACACAAACCACAGTGCACATCAGAGGGACCACAGCTCCATGTTCCTGGAGAACTCCAGGCACACTCAGGTCTGGTCTATCCTGAGGGGATGAAGGCTTCTGGTGCCTTTTCCATGACACGGAAATGAGGATGAGGAGCTGACACAGACATTGCAGGGATTGTTTTCCCTCTTGTGAAACCCTGGGGTGCTGTCACCCGGTCGAGGTGCAAAGTCACTGCTCGGGAAGCTGTTGCAACAGGATCCCAAAGTAGAAGCAATCGCTGGAAAACTAATCCCCTGCTCCCTGCCTGAATTCCCCTTCTTGCTCCAGCCCTGTCTCCTGGATCCATCAAAATGCCTGGAAGGCAGAGCCCCGATGATGGTGGTGGCATCATCCCAGGGTTTGTTCCTGCAGCCTCGGTGACTCCCAGATGTGCCCATGCTGCTCCTGGCACTTGAAATTTTCCAGCCCTGGCCCTGGCACAGCACAAGTGTTTGTTTGAACCCGATGCAAAATCAGCAAAGTGTTGTCACTCGAGCGAAGTTTGGGTGTGCTGGACTCTTCCAGCAGGATGTTTGTGGTTTATCCTGCTTCTCACCACCTGGGACGTGTCCCCTGGACAGTCCCCTTGTCCTCAGAGCTCCATGGAATCATATTTGATCCTTGAAAGGGATCTTGAGGATGTCTCTTTCGGGATGGAAGGGGCTGGCACAGTGGCTCTGCATCCCATTCCCACTTTATCCTGTCATCTGTGCCACCAGCCTGTCACCTTGTGTGTGAAGGGCCTCTGGCACAGCTTCTGGATTCACTGCAATGCACAGCATTCCAATATACTGGCGGTGTCCCTGGTCCCCACCACTCCCCAGAACAGGGACACCGAGGAGGAGGACACCAAATTCCTGGGCTTCCTGTCTCCCAGAAGGTTATTGCTGGCTCTTCCCAGCTCCATAATGAGCCAAACTCAGAGCCTTGGAGTGGTGTAGGGTCTGGCTGGCAGCAGCGACTGCACCATGACCTTGCCGGGATCAGGAGCAGATCCCATTCTTTCCCTCCCAGGTTTGTCTCCCTTGGGAAACACAGGCGTGAACTATGTAAGATCTCAGGGATCTGCAAGCGCCTGGGAATATCCGATGGCTCCAGGGTCTCACTCTGCTTCCCGGAGAGAGTTCCGGAGAGTGCCTGGACCTGTCAGACCTGTGTGCGCCTTCCCGGGGCAGGGACACATTCCAGCCGTTCCTGCGGGCTGAGTCACACGTGGCTCCCGTGACTCCCAGCCCGCGATCCTTCACCCCCATCTCCACTTCCGAAGGTGAGTCATTCCCGTGGGAGGGAGGTGGGAATCGGCTATCGCGCCGGGAAGGCTCAGCCCGGGGCAGGGGACCGCAACGTGGCTGTTTTCCCACGTTCCCGGAGAAAGATGGGAGCTCTGATCACAATCCCTTGCAGCCGAGAAGTTGTGCCAGTGCCATCCCAAGGTGCTGATAACATCCCAAAACTCCTGGCTCCGGTTCCGGCAGTGCCATCCCGAGGTGTCAATGGCATCCCAGGGTGCTGATAGCATCCCAAACATCCCAGTTCCAGTTCTGGCAATGCCATCCCAAGGTGCCGACGTTATTCAGAGCCTCCTGGCTACTGTTCTCCCAATGCATTACCAGGGTGCCAATGCCATCTCAAGATGCCAATGCCATCCCAAGCTTTCCAGCTCTCGTTGTGCCAATGCCATCCCAAGGTGCTGATTGATGCCATCCCAAACCTTCCAGCTCCAGTTATACCAATGTCATCCCAAGGTGATGATGCCATCCCAAGGTTCCAATGCCACCCCAAGGTGTCAGTGTCATCCCAAACCTCCTGGCTCCAGTTGTGCTAATGCCATCCCAGGCTGCTGATGACATTGCAAAACTCCCAGCTCCAGCCATGCCAATGCCACTCGTAGCCTTTCAGCTCCAGGTGTGCCTATGCCATCCTAAGGTGCTGATGCCATCCCAAACCTCCTGGCTCTGGTTCTCCTGATGCCATCCCCAGGTGCCAATGCCATTCCAAGATCCTGATGTCATCCCCAGGTGCCAATGCCATCCCAAGGTGCCAGTGTACTAATGCCAATCCCATGTACTAACACTATCTCCAGGTACTGATCCCTTTCCAAGTGCCAACAGCATTCCTTTCTGCCAATGTCATCCCCAGGTGCCGATCCCATCCCCAGGTTCCAATCCCATTTCCAGATGCCAGTGCCATCCTCCACCCAGCTGCGGGAGCAGATGGATTCCCGGGCAGTCACCGCATGGGGACTGGGGCCGTGGGCACTGGCTCAGTGCTCCAAAGCATGCGGAGCCACTCCTGCCAGGCCTGCACAATGGGAGTGCTGGATAAACAGGCAGAACAAGGACAAACAGCTCCCGCGGGGGCACTGCCAGTATTGTGATAGCCCGGATTAATGGCCCGGACACTGAGAGCCTCTGTTCCACCGCCAGCTGCTTTCCATGGGCTTTTTCCTGGCCAGACCCCCTTTTCTGACCCTTTGCCCTGCTCTGGTGACTAAGTGAGAAAGAAAGGACACAGGGAGGAACCCCAAGCCTGAACAGCTTGGGTGGATGATTGGGGAAACCCACCTGGGGGTCCCACCTGCGCTGTGAGGGTATCTCAATTCCCTTCCCTGTGTCATTTGGGAATGCTGCTCCCCCAAAAGTCACCCCAACACCCTCTTGCCCTTTCCCACTCAGCCACTGAAAAGCCTCAGAGGGATCCCAAGAGGGAGAAGGAGAACCAGAGCATGGATTTGGGATCCCACCACAAAGCCCCAGAGGGAATCCGAGGAGGTGGAGAACTGGATCAAGAATTTGTGCTCGCATTGCAAAGCCCCAGAGGGAACCCGAGGAGAAGGAGAACTGGAATGTGGATTTGGAGTCCCACCACAAAACCCCTGGAAGGATCCTGAGGGAGAGGAGGAGGAAACCCGAGCATGGATTTGGGGTCCCACTGCAATGCCCTGAAGAGATCCTGAGGAGGGTAAGTGGGGTGTGAATTTGGTGTTCCACCACAAAACCTCAGAGAGATCCTGAAAACGAGGAGGACAACTGGGGTATGGATTCAGGGTCCCACCACAAAACCCTGGAGGGATCCCGAGGCAGAGAAGCAGAAGCAGAGCATAGATTCAGGGTTTCTGAGGGCACAGCCAGACGTGCAGTCATCCAAGTGCCCCCAGGGCTCCAGTCACCGCAGCTGAATTATCCCTGTGTCTGTGGCATGGATGGACGTGGCTTCCTGTGACCACAGCAGGTCATGGAGAGCTGGGAAACCCCAAAACACCTGGCAGAGGGACCTGCCAGAGCCACCACAGGATCAGCTGTGGAGTGGGATCAGTCCATCTTCTGCATTCACACGGAGAATTTTCTGGACATGCTTACCCCTGCTCCATCACTGCTGGATAAAGATAAACATATATTTAATATAATCTGGTGCTAACTGTTCCATTATTGACATTATCCTGAGAGCTGCCAGCCCGGAGCCAATGACATTCCAGCAACCAACAAAGACCTTGTTAGTAGCCAGGCTTGAACTGCTCCAAAATCTTTTATTTATGGAGATTTTTGGCAAAAAGAGGGACATAAACAGAAAAGGAGGAATAAGGAAAATGGGTGGGAAAGGAAGAAAACCATGAGAAGTTATTTAGGAAAGGAAGAAAGAAAAAAACCTGGAATAAAATGGACATTCACAGGGAAAATCCCAGCTATGAAAGAGCCTTTTAGGCTGGCAGAAAAACAGAACCTGTAAGATAGAGCCAGGAAAAAATCCCAATAAAGCCCCATTTTTAGTGGAATGAGGGAGACATCAGAAGCACTGCTAGTCTGATAATGGAATGGAGATGCCTCAGGATGGGTCAGAGCCCCAAATTTGGAATGGGGGAGATATCAGAGGTGTTGCCTCTCTAATAACAGCTCTGGGATGGGGCAGACTCCTAAAATTTGAGATGGGGGAGACATTGGAAACATTGCCCTTCCAATAAGAGCCCTGAGATGGGGGGGACCCCCAAAATTTGGGATGGAGGCCATGTCAGAGGCACTGCCCTCCAAAAACAGCTCCAGGATGGGTCAGAACCCCAATATTTGGGATGGGGAAATGTCAAAGGCACTGAGCATCTGATAACAAACCTCAAAATTTGGGATGGGGCAGATATCAGATGCCCTGCCCTTCTACTAACAGCCCCAGGATCTGCCAGGCCCCCAAAATCTGGGATGGGGCAGCAGAGACCAGAGGATCCCAGGACCAGGACTCTCCACAGCAGCAACATTCCTGACCCTGGGAATAACATTTAAATTATTCTCAGCCCATATATTAAGAAAATAAACACAGAGCGGGGAGGACTGTTTTCCCCCCTCTGCCACCACCTGATTGATTTTGGGGCTCCACGCAGGAGCCAAACCCATCCCAGCAGCTACAATTTGGGATTGTGTGAGCCAGCAGGAAGGGCCAGGGGGAGCTGAGGGCCATGTTTTCACTTTGCCTCATTTTCACATTTCCAATCCAAAACAAACAGGCGCCTAGAGGCTTTTCTGGTGGACACGAACACACAGCCCCCTTGTTCCTCACTGCTTCAGGGAGGGAGGGAAACAGGGAGATTTGGGGGATTTTTCCCATTTTTTTCAGTGCCACATCAGAATATAGGTGATTAAAATCATGGGAGCATGAGAGAGATGAGAATCCACACCAAGGAATATTCCCTGTCCATCACTGGGGCTTGGAGTAGTCTCCAAGGAAGCACAGATGGTGTTTGGCAGCTAGGGATTCCCTAAATCCCCTAAATCCCATATTTTGAGTGAGTTTTCCCATTGACTGCTGCTTGGAGAGGTCTGCAGTGTCACACTCCAGCCTGGGTAAATCCCTAAATCCCATGTTTTGAGTAGATTTCCCACTGGCTGCTGCATAGAAGGGTCCAAAGTGTCACCTTCTAGCCTGGATATAACACAGGCAGGGAAAGAGGATGGAATGGGAGGCAGTGGTGAACGGGTTTATACACCTATTTTAAGAATTTGCCCTAAATTGATGCATTTATGCTGGATTCAGCTCACTGCCAGCTCAGCTCTGCTGAATCTGCAGGATTTGCCCTTGGGAAGGACCCTTTAATCCCAAAGCCAGAATAAGCCATGGACAAAGAGCAATTCCAAAAGGAAAACCCAACTCCTGGAGGCTCCCCAGAGGCAGAAACTATTAAAGAGCACCAATTTAATTATCCTTGTAATCCCAAAATAACACCTGGCTCAGTGGTTTTATAACTCAGGAAAAGGTACTGAAGCCCTGGAACTACTGGAACTGGTGCCTGGAGAGGGCTAGAGTGTGAGGGGTGTTGTCCTAGGTGCTGCTTCCAAAGGGTGTCAGTCACGAATGTTGGTGAGAGTTGGGGATGCTGGAGGGTGTTGGGAATGCTGGTATGGGATGTTGGGGGATGTTGGGAATGACAGAGGATGCTGGGAATGCTTGGAAATACCAGTAGGGAATGCCAGCAGGTTTTAGGGATGCAGGGGGGTGCCAGGGATGCAGGTGGGTATTAGGAATGCTGGTGGGTGGTGCCAAGGAGAAAAGAGCCACCATTTCACATGCTGTGTCCCTGACATTCCAGGTGCTTTCAAGATACTCAGGATCATCTCAAATCCCTCCAGCTCTTTCTGCCCACTCTGTCACCCCAGCCGTGCCACCATGCCCCTTCCAACAGCAGCAAACACTTCCAGCACTGATTCCCAGCAGCCAGGAAGATGGTAGCACAGAAGGAAACCTCTGTTTACAAATAAATATCCCAGGAAGGCAGGAACAAGGGGGGAACACCCAGGGTCGGCTCCCAGGGTGTTTTGCCTTTTGATGGCTGGGAATCAGACAGAGGACAGAGGAGCCTTCATAGGGATGGTGGGACCCCCTGAGAGTCACCGCCCTGGTGACAAATTTGGCAGCCAAATTTTTCCTGTCCCAGGGGATGTCTCCACCTGGAGCAGCTGGGAAAGAGTTGGGGTATTTGGGATGAGCCCTGCACAGTGCAAATGCTGTGAGGTGCCTGAAGGAACAGGGAACCTTGGATGTGCAGCCCCCACAGCCCCCCATGATCCAACAGGCTCCAGTGGGATTTTGAGGTGGTCATGGCACTGAGATGTTTGGGTTTTGGAGTAACATTCCAAAGGATTTTGGGGTGTTTGAGATGAGTCCCAGGAAGTAGGAATGCTGTATAGTGTCCTAAGGGATGTGGAGCCCAGGATGTGCAGCCTCCAGGGGCCCCCATGATCCAACAGGCTCCAGTGAGATTTCTGGATGGCTTTTACGCCAGGACTCATGGGTTCTGGGGTAACATTCCAATGGATTTGGGGATGTTTGGGATGAATTCCAGGGGGTGGGAATGTTGTGAGGTGCCTGAAGGAACAGGGAGCCCAGGCTGTGCAACCCACGTGGTCCAGCAGGCTTCGGAGGGATTCTTGGATGGCCTTTGTGCCAGGATTCTTAGGTTCTGCAGTAGCATTCCAATGGATTTTGGGGTGCTAGGGATTCGGGATCAGCAACTTTGGGAAGAGTCAGCTCCTGGCCTCTTCAAAGAGCTGCTTTCAAGTGCTGAGGGGAGATGGTATCACCTGGGAATGGGGAGGGCTGGGCTCTGCTCCCACCGCAGGGCTGGGAGCAGCTCCCACGGGATGCCAGCACAGCCCAGCATGGCCGCAGGGGCTTCTGGCACTGGGGGGGGGGGGGGGTGTGGAGAGACTCTCTGCCTGTCCCCAACCCACCATCACCCACCAGCGAGGCCCAGCCCCATCTCAGGGGGCTTCCATGGCTTAAATGTAGTGTCCCAGGGAATGATCCTCATGGATCATGGGGGATGCATTGGCCACCAGCTGGATTTTGGCCACCACAGTCTCTTTGTCCCCAAAGCCCTGTGGGGACATGTGCCCACAACATATCCCTTCCGCCCAAAGGAATCCTGGCTGGGCCCTACGGATTTAGGGATGACCAAGGCTGGGATCAGCAGGGTGGGGACCCTGTACGTTTTGAGATGACCAAGGCTGGGATCAGCAGCTGCCGATGATGAAGGATGTGCTGGCAGCAGATGTGGCAATCAGGGAGTCAGGGGAATAAACAGAGGGATGTGAGGGGGGCTCCTGGTTCCTCCCGCCCCCCCCTCCGTAGGGGGACCCTGGTCAGGGGCTGACACTAAGCTGGGGGCTCTGGTGGTGTTGGGAACCCGGCCTGAAATTCAGCCTCAGGGGGGTTCGGGGGGTCCCGTGAGGGGGTCCGGGGGGGGATCCGGATAGTCCCGTGGGGGGACCCCGGGTGGTGCAATGGAAGGGTGCCCTGGGAGGGGGTCCGGAGAGTCCCGTGGGGGAGTGCTGGAGTCCTGTGGGTGCATCACGGATGGTCCCGTGGGAGGGTCACAGGTGTTCCCGCGAGGGGAGTGCCCGGTGGTCCCGTGAAAGGGGCGTCCGGAGGGGGTCGCGGACAGCCCCGTGGAGCGGGCCCGGGCGCTCTCCGGGCGGGGGTCCCGGGCGCTCCCGTGAGGGGCGGCGGTTCCTCGCGGTGTCCCCGCCCCGGCCCTGGCCCCGGCCCCGGCCCCGGCCCCGGCGGCGCGGCCGGTGCCGCCCATTTCCGCCCAGCGGAGCCGCCCCTCGGCCCCGCCGCGGCCCCGCCGCCACCGCCCGCCCCCGGCCCCGGCCCCGGCCCCGGCCCCGCTCG
>JAWWTY010021954.1:0-26774 GCA_035222235.1 Margarornis squamiger | reverse complement strand
GACCAGCTGGCGATGCTTTGCCTGGTGCCCCCCAGGACAGGGTTGGCCCTCCTGGCTGCCAGGGCACTGCTGACTCACATTCAACTTGCCATCAGCCAGGAACTCCAGGTCCCTTTCCACAGCACTGCTTTCCAGCCTCTCATTCCCCAGGGTGCAAACATCCAGGGTTGCCCTGTTCCAGGTGCAGAATTTAAATCAACAACTGAAAAGACCATGGAGCTATTATTGGCAGAGAAATCACAGTGTCTTCCTGGGGTTCCTGTTTGTCTGTGGCCATCGTGGATCATTTAAATATTCTCTCATCCTTCACATGAAGAAGAAATTAAAATTTTTCCAAGTTTTAACATTAACTGCTGATAATTTGAAGTGGTTTTAAAGGCCAGATTGGTGGGTGCCCAGGTGTTAGATCTTCGATTTGGAAAATGCAGGAGTACTGTGTTGTTGCTGTTTAAGCCCAGCAGGCAACTAAGTACTACACTGCCTCTTGCTCACTTCCCCACTACCCTGGTGGGGAGGAAAATCAGAAAAGTAAAACTCCTGGGTTGAGATAAGAGCAGCTTAATAGTTGAAAAATTAAAATACAATAATGTGAACTTAGCAGTAAGAACAATAAAAATTGCAATGGTAATGAAGGGGGCAGGGGGAATAAAGCCCAAAAGAATAAAGTGATGCACAACACAGTTGCTCATCATCTGCTGACCAGTGCCCAACCACCAGAAGCAATCAGCAGGTCCTGGCCAACTCCCCATGGTTCATACACTGAACATAGTGTTCCATAGTATGGAATATCCATTTGGCCGTTTCTGGTCAAGTCTCTCCATTCTCCCTCCTGACTTCTTTTTGCACCTGCTCTCTGGCAGACCACTGGACACTGAAAAATCCTAGATTTAGAGTGAGCCCTGCTGAGCAACAAGTAAACCATCACTGTGTTATCAGCATTATTCTCATACTAAATCCAAAACAGCATTGAGCCAGCTACTAAGAAAAAGATTAACCCAGCCAAAACCAGGACAGGCATGCAGGAGTTAATAGCATTTACTGTTGTAACAGGATAATCGGTATAGTTCCCTCAATTGACTAGATAAGAAAAGGAATAGTTGACTGTCTATTAGTTCATAAGTACTAATTTTCATTAAACACACTTGAAATCTTGTTTCATATTTAATCAAAGGCTGCAAAGGAGCTAAGTGCCCTTTACACCTGTTAAAAGTGTATTAGAAGCATTCTTGTTCCTTTCAGTGTTGTTGCTGCATAGTTTCCTGTGACCCCACTTATTTAAAATTCTTTGTGTAATAATATCATGACTGAATGAGAGAAGCAAATACTAATGCAGAAAATGTCTGTGAATATTGCAATACCTTTACAATTTGTGCTTTATCCTAGTAGTGTTAGGGCCCAAGGTTATAAATCTGCATTCAATCCAAACTTCATTTGTTACTTACTTAAGTAACTACTAATCCATCTATTTAGGAGCCTGAAATAAGTGTGGAATTCAGTGGTACTAGTCCTTGTTTCTTTGTGTGTGTGCTCTGTAGGTCAGCTGAACCACTGCGTATCTATTCTGTCTGAAATTAACACCCTAATATTGGCTTGTCTTTCACATGCAAAAAAATACTAGCATTCTTGGTTCAGTGCTGAAGAGAGGCATAGTTATGGTTTATTCTGAAGTTTGCTGGTTGAAATGAGAGGATGCTGGTGAAGAGATAGGGGCATTCAGTAATGTTTGGACAGAGAAATGTGCAAATATGATAGTCTTGTTTAATTAACCTTGTGTTATGATTTTGGCTTCTGTTAAAAAGATACAGGTAATCTTTAAGTGCTTCAGTTGCATCTTCGTGATATTCATACCACATCCCTGCTCTGATCAGACAGGACCAGGATGGGAGATGCTTGTATAGTTAGGAGTGATTTGTTAACTTTGAATTGCCTTCAAGCAGAGTGAATATTGCTAAGTGTGCTGAGCCTTCACACATAAAGGCAATTTTAGCAGTTCAGGTTCAGAACAGACCACAGTGTCTGTGAGTTTAGGTTCAGATGAAATCTTCTAAGCAGCCATATGAAAGTGAACTCTTGCAACTACAACTGGTTTGGAATTGAAGTGTAGTGCACAATGTTAAAACATACTCAAGTCTTTGCAGAACAGCAAAGGAAGGGGAATTGCTGTGGTTGGGCGAGTTGGCTATTGAGAACTGATTGGGGGTGGAGTGTTTTTTCACACTTGCTGGCGTTTTTAATTAACTGTACTTTTTTCTTCAGTTGTCTGCCCGAGTTCACTCTTCTTCAGGTAGATACTGGTTTGAAAGGTACTCAGTCTTTCAGAGGCATTAGGGCTGTAATTCACACAGGCATACCAGACCAAGCTTAGAGTATCACTAAACATAATTCAGTGTTGTGCAAGTGAAAAGAGGATGGTAAGGACAACACTGAGTAGACTTTCTTCTCTAGAGAATATATATTACTGGACTTAAACTTATGTTAAGCATTTATTCATCTTACAGTACATGCATCTTATTCTGAAATGCATGGACAGTGAAAGTAATCATAGTTTTACCATAGGAGGAAGGTAGATACTCCAAATGCTTGCTCTGTGTATTTTATGCCCATGCTCTCTTGAGTTGCATAATTTCTTGAAGCATACATATTTTCAGCAGAAGAGACTTCACTGAATATGATAGAGCTATGTGAAGCTGATTCGCTTTTAGTTTGGTCCTAAGTCCTATCCTAAACATGCTGTTCCAGCTTACTTGATGCCTCCAGTACTGGTGTTTATGAAAGGATTTCGATAGGCCTCTTTTCAAGTTAGTGAGGTCCTGCTCTCAAAGGAGGTACACCAACATTAGAAAGGCAATAAAGAGCTCTGAGCTTGTTAACATGGGCTATATGCCAGCATTGCAGTTGGCTGTAATGGCGAGACAAGAGATGGTGGTAAATGGGGAGGAGAGGTTCCTCAGGAGTAAGAGGATCCTTTGTTATTTTAAGGAGGGAAGTTTGCCAGCTAGTTGAAATTTGCAGCAGGCTCTTGTCTTTAGGAATTGAGCACTTGGGGAAGCTTTTCTGTTAACAATACAGTTATGGTTAATAATGATATGGTTATGTCCTTTGAAGTTGAATCCTCAGAATGGATTGATGGCTGTAGGCTTAACTCTGTAGTGTTAAATAATGTGTAAATTTTTGTCTGATACTAAAATAAAACAATGGAAGGTTACTGTGTAGTTACATTATTGGTGCTAGAAAAGCAAGGTAGTAGCTTAAGATAGGAAAAATAGAATGTTTTAAGAATTTAGTACAATTTTCCATACTATCAAAGTTTCTTTCCTTTTAAAGAGAACGTGACAGTTTTAGCATTTTTTTTCTCTAACTCTTTTTTAATGGTCCAGGTGATGGGGCAGAGTGTACCCTCACCAAGTTTGCTCAAGACAAAATACTAGGAGGAGTGGCTGATGTGCCAGAAGGTTGCAGTGATGTTCAGAAGGACTTCAAGGGAATGCAGAAATAGGCTTACAGGAATCTCAGGAAGTTCAACAAGGGGAAGTGCAAAGTTCTCTATGAAAGACCAACCCCATGCACCAATACACGCTGTGGGCCACCCAGCTGGAAAGCAGCTTGGCAGAAAAGAATCTGGGGGTCCCAGTGGACACCAGACTTAAACATGAGCTAGCAATGCATCCTGGTAGCAAAGGAGGGGAGTGACATCCTGGGCTGCATTAGTCGAAGTATTGCCAGGAGGTCAAGGGTGGTGATCCTTCCCCTCTAATTCAGCACCAGTGAGGCCACCCCTGGAATTCTGTGTCCATTTTTGGGCTGCAGAACAAGAGAAAGTTCAACAAAAGGCCCACAGAGATGCAGCATTTCTCTTACAGAGGAAAAGCAGGGAGAGCTGGGATTGTTCATCCTGGAGGAGTGGAGGCTGGGGAGGATCTTTTTAATGTATATAAATACCTGAAGGAAGGATGCAGTGAGGACAGAGCCAGGCTCTTTTCAGTGGTGCCCAGTGCCAGAACCAGAGGCAATGGGCACAACCCAAAACGCAGGAGGTTCCCTCTGAACATCAGGAAACACATTCTATTGTGAGAGTGATTGAGCCCTGGCAGAAGTTACAGAGTCCACGGAGACACGTGGAAGCTCTCTGGATACAGTCCTGGGTGTCTGCCTGTAGATGTAGATGGCCCTGCTTGAGTGGGACAGAACCCCCCAGATGACTTCGAGTTCCTTCCCAACATCAGCCGTTCTTTGATTTTGTGATTTTGACAGGGATAACGTTGGTAGTCGGTCTTTTTCAGGCAGATGTAACATCTCAAGCTCAGGTCTTTGTGTTCATGTTATCATTGTGAACATGGCTGTTGACTAGACTTGCATGCCTTCAGGCCTCTTTGGATTGTTAGTGAATAGCATTACAAACAGTGTTCCATTCACAAAATTGTAAGAATAGCAAAGCAAAAAATTTCATTTCATTAAAAAAATTAAGGTTCTAAAAAGATATATTCAGGTATGTGTTCATTGAAAATTTTTTGCCTGTAGTGAGTGACAGGCTCTAGAAAAACAGAAGCAAAGGCACTTCTAAAGTACAACTTCCTGTAGTCTGATATTTCAATATTTTATTCTGTTTATTGTTACGTGTATTTAGGAGAAAAAAAAGCGTACACTTTTTTTTTTAATTATTATTTTGCTATGTCCACACTCCATTAGCACACATGAAACATCTGACCAGTTATTTGGGAGTGCCTCGTCCTTGGTTAGGATCTGAGGCATTGTCAGGTTGCACTGCTTCTAACAGTTTTTGTAGAGTTAGATCATACATGTTTCAGTCTTCATATTCCTGAGAGAAGTGAATTTTTTGCTATTCTGCTATTAATAGAATATTCTAAGAAACTTCAAGAAATGTGGCAGTTAAGTGTCACTAAATATGGTTTCCTTAATGCTAAAATGTTCAAATGTTTTTAAAAGTTAGGATTCAAGGATTAATTCAAGATACTTGCATTTTAAAAATTGTATTAAGACTATCTTAAATGTTGTGCCAAGGTAGCACAGAAATCACTTCTTTAAATGAAAAAAACCTGCAAGAAGTGTGTTTTAGAAGCTGTAATTTTTGAGGAAGATTGTCATTTGGATAAGACACAGACTTGGTTTTAGGCCAAATCTTAACTCTCTATCAAAATAGCACTGTTCAGAAAACTGAAACTGAAAAATTAAAGAGGTTCTTTGCTTCTAGGAGAGGAGTTTTCAGTGTTCAGATATCTAAACAGAACTGGAATAATAGCAGAATCTGTGTGTGTGTGTGTGTGTCTTGGCTCTTAGTACAGAGATGTGCTGGAAATCAGCATTTTTTTTTTTCAGGTTATGTGCGCATCAGTAACAATTAATTTCCTTCTTGTTTTTAATTAATGAGCCAGTGTGATCAAAAGCAAGGCTTATAGGGAACCTTTTATGTGCTTCCTCTATATATAGCTTTTATCTGCTATATATCTTATTTGGTAATAGGCGGCATTTTCCTGAAAATGTGCTATTCCTCTGACAGTAATTGCTACAGATAGTTCATCAAATTTCTGAATGCATGACTTACTCCACAGATATCTTAATGTGGAAATTAAAGCATTTTAGAATCTTTAGTTATCTGGCAAAATATATACCATTATGTCAAAATGTATTTTATTGTTAACATGCAAAAAATAAATAAAGCTTTCCACTTTCAATTCAGTTTTTAGCAAAAAAGCCTCAACAGTTTTTTCTAGAAAAGGGTAATAGCTGGAAATGAAAAAAACATGACCCAAGTGTGTTAGAGAAGAGAATTCAGTATTTTTTTTCTTAATTGCTCTTAATTCTCATTCATTTATGGGTAATCCAGACCTTATACAGCTATCTAAGTCAGGCAAACCTAAGGCTTTGGGACTGGAGGACAGTGTTTTGCCAAGTGCAAAGCAGTACCTCATTAATTGGTATTGATGAGCCATTTCTGCCTCCTAGCCAGCTTCTCACAGTTTAAATGTGCTGTCAGCTTTTTCTTTTTCGCTTTTTCTTTTTTTTTTTTTTTTTGCTTTACAAGTCTGTATTTCTTTTTTCATATCAAAAACACTGCTACTGTTTCCTTGCTGAAGAACTTTGTGCTGGTCAGGAAACGTTTTTAATTGCTGCTTGAATATTCTCATTTTTGGCAAAGGAAATAATAAAAGTTAGCAACAAAATTATGAAATTAATGTAGTTATTTTAATAACAAATATGAACGGATGAACTTTCTGTGCGCTAGTTCCCAGGGTGTGGACTTTTTGTTGCTGAAGTTTTAATACAACTTGGCCAAATGTAAGTGTTCAGGGTAGAATTTTTCCTAGCTAAGTATCTACCTAGAATCACACTTTCTTTTTTTAAAGCTATACCATAGCTTATTCAATTTTGTAATTTAGAATTGGACAGTGAGCCCTTCATAACTCCATGGTGCATCAGTGTTTTGGAGTGGAGACTTTGCAAATGAGAAGAACATTTTTACATTTTATATTGTTTCAGTGTGATAGTTCTGAGTGTACTCAAGAGGTCAAATGTTGGTCCCATGAGAACATCTGCTGTATTACTCTTATGTCCAACTTGCAAAACATGCACCTGCTTTGAGAAAAGCTACTTTCACTTAGTGAAAGGAGCTCTGTCCACCAGACAGCAATGTGGACAAGGCCACTTTTTGCTGTGGTCTTTGCTCTGGGATGAATTCTGCAAGACTGTGAGACTGTGGCCCCTCATCCCCACCGTCAGAAAATCAGATTGCCATGGAATTAGAGATTAACGTGCAGAAAGATACACGGTCACAGCTCACTGCAGTCAGTCTTATTAGGAGGTTTAATCTCAGTGATATTTCACAATCTGTGGCATTTGTTCTTGTACTAACACCACAGAAAGATTAGTGTTTCCTGTCGTTAGTGTCAGTAGAAATTAGAATAGAGATGTTATTCAGAGATTTGAGTCAAAGGTGTTTTACAAAAAATACTTTTCTTATGCACTGTAATACAATATTTGTGAATAAAGAATTCTCTCGTTCTTGAGGTTATTTACTTAGGATGTGAATGGAGGGCAAATCAAGTATACACTGGGGTGTAAAACTTGTGAATAGAGGTGACCTTGTTTGGGAGAAGCTAGTAGAGAGCATGGGGAAACAGTAATATACA
This sequence comes from Margarornis squamiger, assembly GCA_035222235.1. NCBI lineage: Eukaryota > Metazoa > Chordata > Aves > Passeriformes > Furnariidae > Margarornis > Margarornis squamiger. Next base: position 19,629 of record JAWWTY010021954.1, on the reverse strand, counting down.
TATGGAAGTTAAAAAGCAGGTAAGGAGAGACAAAATAGATTGCAAATGACCTTCTGTAGTTGACTGAAACGTATACCTACAGAACCTGGAGCACAAATATTGAGTGCAACATGTGCACTGTAAATGGCTCTGAACAGGATAGTGAAAATGCAGTGACATGGGTATCTAAACTGGAAGATGAGCATTGAAGTATGTATTGTTCCTGGAAAGTAGAAATTAAGTCAGCTTGCTGGGGAAGCACTGTTATTATGATCAGCTAAAGAAATAGGAGTGGTATCAATAAAATGTATTATTTTTGAGTGAAAATACCACTTCTGGCAGAAGTGGTGTTGTAGTAGTAATACAGCAGAGCACAGTTTGAAGGTACCCCATAACTTCCTAAAGAATGTTTATCTTGAAAGTAAATTTAAACACTGTAAGAATTAATTCTTGTATGAATTGCATTGAATTGAATGGTTGGAAACTAGATCTGCCATGTATCAGTGTTGGTCTAGAGTTCATCTGCTTTTGAAACTGGAACTTATAAGGAAACTAAGGAAGAAGTTCTGGACAGGGTGCTCAAATACTGTTGTGCTGATTTTGACCAAGGTAGAGTTCATTTTCTTCATAGTAGCTGATACTAGGCTGTGTTCTGGATCTGTTCTGAAAAGAGTGTTCACAGTAAAGTGTGCATTGCTGCTGTGTAGGGCTTACTGAGCCAAGGCCGTTGCTGCTCCCCACCCCACCCCACCATCAAAGGAGGGAACGGGGGGTGCACAAGAAATTGGGAAGGGACACAGCCAGAACCGCTGACCCCCGCCCACTAAAGGGACATTCATATCATACAGCACCATGCTGAGGGATAAAACTGGAGGAAGGAGAAAGAAGGAGGTGACATTTAGAGTGACAGTGTTTGTCTTCTCAAGTAACAGTTATGTGTGACGGAATCCTGCCTACCTGGGATGGCTGAACACCTGCCTGCTGATGGGAAGTGGTAGATGAATTCATAGAATAGTAGAATTGTGGGATCATTAAGGTTGGAAAAGACCTCCAAGGTCATCGAGTCCCACCTTGGACCAAACACCACAATGTCAACTATAGCACCATGTGCCATGTCCAGTCATTTCTTGAACACTTCCAGGGACAGTGACTCCACCATGGGCCAGTGTCTAAACTCCCTTTCAGTGAAGAATTTTTTCTAATGTCCATCCTGAACCTTCCCTGGCACAACTTGAGGCCATTTCCTCATGTCATGTCGCTTATTGCCTGGGAGAAGAGGCCAGCCCCCACCTGGTTACAACCTCCTTTCAGAGAGTGATAAGGTCTGCCTTGAGCATTCCCTTCTTCAGGCTAAACACCCCCAGCTCCCTCAGCTGCTCCTCACAGGACTTGTGCTCCAGACCCTTCCCCAGCTCCATTTCCCTTCTCTGGTTATACTCCAGCACCTCAAGGTCTTTCTTGAAGTGAGGGGCCCAGAACTGGACACAGCACTCAAGGTGTGGTCTTACCAGTGCTGAGTACAGGGTCACTGCCCTGGTCCTGCTGGCCACACCATTCCTGATACAAACTAGGTTGCCACTGGTCTTCTTGACCACCTGGACACACACAGGCTCATGTTCAGCTGCAGTCAGCTAGGTCCTTTTCCACTGGGCAGCATTCCAGCCACTCTGCGCCCAGCCTGTAGCACTGTATGGGGTTATTGTGACCCAAGCGCAGGACTTGGCACCTGGGCTTGTTGAACCTCATACCTTTGGCCTGGGCCCATCGATCCAGCCTTTTCAGATCCTTGCTTTGCTTTGCTTGTCTGCGAGACTTTTGATTTCCCTATTAGACTGTTTGTTATCTCAACCAACAAGCTTTCACACTTTTCCAGTTCTGTTCCTTCTTCCACTGTGGGGGAGTGATTGAGGGGCTGTGTGGGGCTGAGTTGCCAGCTGGGGTTAAACCATGACACACTGGAACAGGTTGTCTAGAGCAGTCTTGCAGTCTGCATTCTTAGAGATGATCAAAACTTGACTGCACAAAGCCCTAACTTTGAAATAAGCTGTGTTTTGAGCACTGGGTAGGAACAGATGACTTTCAAATCTTTGGTTAAACATATATTATTCTATGATTTTTAAGTTCCACCTGCTTAATAAAGTAAATTGAACCCATAAAAACAGATAATAACTTGGATAGGTACACAGATGAAGTTAGAGTGGAATAGGGAGTCTGGCAAAATAAGAGGAGATAAGTTCATTTCAGTGAACGTGATGAGGGACTAATCACCAAGCAAGGATAAGAACTCTTAAAAGTTAAGAAGTTGGCACAAAGATATTTTCATGTAAATTAATTACATGAAAATGTCTGCTCATCTTAATGTCAAAAGACCATAGTGGGAAGAATGTCACAAATTTAGAGGAGATGTCACTGTGAGTTTCTGTAACATAATGTAACATAACTTCTAGAAAGGAAGAAGCAGTCAGTTCTAGAATACTTTACTTGCAGTCTTGCAAACTCGATCACTAGCTCTGCATGATGTTGCAGAAGCAAGGGGAACAGGTTTGCTAAAGTAAACATGGTCATAGAACTGCATTAGCCTTAGAAATCAAATTATTTGGGGTGTTGATTCTATGCCATGATAAGGAATTTTGATGCACAAGAAATGAAACTCTCTGTACCATAATCTTGTTAGTAGTTCTACTGGTCATAATCATAATCTCTTCACAATATTAGATACAAAATAATATCGGGGTTTTAACCATATATATTCTGAGAACAGAAGCTTCTTTGATAAACTGACACTCTTACTTTGCAGTTTGTTCTGAACACTATATCCTATTTTGTAGTAGTGACTTAGTGAAACTTGGAGGAGCCAAGCTAATGCTTCTGCACAGGTCTTTCTCCTGCTCCCATTTTCTCCCCATTTCCCTATATATAAATCTTACATGGGTTCTGGCACTCAGCAGACTTAATTTGTAAGCTCCAGTGTTTCTTAACGTTTCTGGCATGTTAGAAAATGACCACAGCAAAAAAACCCCTCTCATTGTTTTCTGCTAGATTAATGAGTTAAATCAGTGCACTGAGCAGCTTGACAAGTAGCAGCTTTAGCACCAGGGATGAAATAAGATAGCTTAGCTTTGATATATGGGAGATGGGAAGACTGAGAGTGGGAAAGAATGGCATTGCAGCAGGATTTACCTTGGTGGTAGTATTGGACTATTGGTGTGTTTAGCTGCAGTCATGAGTTAAACAGTCTGCCTACTGTTTGCTCAGTTTAATATGGTTTAGGAGATATATATGATAGTGATAATTACCTCAGAATTTGTGAATATATTACACCTCTACTGTTAGCTATGTAGATAATGCAGACTAATTTTATAGTCATTCACTTTTACTGTCATAAAATAGTTTTCCTGAATTTTGTGGTGGAGTCCAGTTCTCACCTTAAATTCCCATTGTACATCAGGTGGTAGGAAGAATTGTTTCAAGCAGTGATGGGAGCTACATCAAAGTTGTTTAGTCTTTTCCTTTTACTCTTAGGCTAATAAATGGAAAATAACATGAAGCTTGATTGTGACTAGAACTCACAACTGAATTTAAATTGGATAGAATGCAAAAGGTCTTTTTGCAGTCAAGGACCTGTGATGAGCAAAAGGCAGAGTCCAGTCATGTCCAATAGTAGTAGAGTTTCCTCTCTTTCTGCTGTGAGAATGGAGGAATGGGGTAGTTTGCTTTGTTATGTTAAATTTATTGAAGTAGGTGGGTTCTGTTGTAATTGAAATGACAAAATCAGGTTTTCTAAAAGTAAATTGAAAATACTGAACACAAAGGAGTTGTGGAAACGTCTTTTGCAAAACTAATAATAGATACAGTTAAAAAGTGCTTTGTTTCTGGTAGTTATGTCAGAGAGAATATTGCAGACATTAGAAAGAAGTACTGTAGCTTGTTCCTTTTGGTTTTGAGCATAACCATATTGTAATTCCACTCTGCCGCTGACTGTGTTTGCTCCAAGTGAGATTTCTATTTTTTTCTGAAAAGTAAGGTATGTTACCTCTGTGCTAGGCATAGAGATGTTTTTGAAATATCTTCTAATAGTGCTAGAGGGATTTTAAACCCTACAGAAATTCTTAGCTATTACTGAGCAACAGTGCAGAAAGTGTACTAAAAATTTAGAATTATCACTGTTTCCTCACTTCATGTCATTTTCCCAGATAGTGATATTTTGCCCACTTTGTTTAAAAATCAAACATTCTGAGCTTATAATAATAACAATCCACAGTTATACATCAATATAGGACAACATCATGCACTTACACATCAGTACAGGACAGTAATACTAGTTTCTGTTCAGGTAATTAAAACTTGGAAGTCATAATTTTTGATTTCTGCTGTTAATGTTTGCTCATTCTTAGTAAATATCCACATATTAGTGTCCCACCTGCAAATTTTAGACAGGCAGATTAGTCTCAGTGCCTGCCTGGAAGATTGCCAGAGCCCTGGTGCCAGTCTTCTTGCTCCATATGAGTGACTGCTCTTTTGATGCTTCGTGTTGTGTCAGTGGACTTCTGCACGAGCAAGTGGGGCCAGTTTTTACATTTCTAAAACTTTTCTGGGAGAAATCCCCTATCAGAGGTGTATGTTTAAGTAAATGCAGTAGTTCTGAGCTAATTTTGATGGAGATCTTTAAAATCTCATTACTTGAATACAGTCTAATGAAAAACTTCATGCTAGTACAGGTCAGTAGTAAGCTTTCATAGAAAAGTAGCATTTCTCTTAATTTTACAGATTGTCAGTTTTGTTGAAGAACCACCAAAGCATTTAATAACTTGCCAGTCATGAAAAGATAAGTTTAAGACTACTGAATTATTTCGAATGAGAGACTTGTGTTCCACTGCTTAGAAAAAAACCCAACACAAACACCTCCCTTGCAAAGAGGATTATCAATCACCTGCATGATATGTCAGGAACTGTAGTGATAGGACAAGGAGTAATGGGTACAAACCAAAAGAGGAGAGATTTAGGGTTAGGTAGTAGGAAGAAATTCTTTGTTGTGAGGGTCGTGAGGTGCTGGAACAGGTTTGATCAGGGAGGTGGTGGGTGCCCTAACCCTGGCAGTGTTTAAGGCCAGACAGGATAAGGCCTTGAGCAACCTGCTCCAGTGGGAGGTGTCCCTGCCCGTGGCAGAGGGGTTGCGACTAAATGGTCTTTAAGGTCCCTTCCTATGCCTTAGCATTCTGTGGTTGTATTCTATGTGTCCATCCACAGAAGCTTCAGAATGATCCAGCCTTTTTCATGGGGGTGGAAGTTGGGTGATAAGAGTATACACAGATAGGTAGCTGCTCCAGGTCTCTCTGTAGAATAGAAAAGTATTAATTAATCAAATCTGAGATTTTGAAACGTGTAGGCATTAACTTTGTATGTTGGATTAATTTACTTACTGTCGTTTTTCTTCCAATGTAGCCAGCAGCCAGCTTCGGGTGTAGCCTATTCCCATCCGACCACAGTTGCCAGCTACACTGTCCACCAGGCGCCGGTGGCTGCGCACACGGTCACTGCAGCCTATGCCCCTGCAGCAGCCACAGTGGCCGTGGCCAGGCCAGCCCCAGTGGCTGTTGCAGCTGCTGCCACAGCTGCTGCCTATGGAGGGTATCCCACGGCACACACAGCCACAGATTATGGCTACACACAACGGCAGCAAGAGGCCCCACCACCACCGCCTCCTGTCACCACACAAAATTACCAGGTGAGTTCCTGTGGCGTGATTTTTAAATGATACCCTTAAAAGGAGAAAGGGTGTTTGGAAAAGAAAATGTGGTTTTGTGAAGCTACTGTACAGTCTTGTCTCAGCTAAGTGGTGTTCACATGGTGTGCAGTAAACTGGGTCGTGGAACTGATGGAGCTGATTAGACTGTTCCAGTAACAATTTTCAGTGCAGGTAGAATAGTTCCTTTGTCAGGTTCTTGGGTGCCACAGGAGCTGTAGTACCAAGCCATGAGGATAGAAGATTGCCCTAGAAGATAAACTACCCTGTAAATAGTTTTTGGATGCCTGCCCTCTGTGAGATCCCTGCCTAACCTCCTGTGCATACAGGCTTCTGCAAAAGGGAGCTTTTCATCTTGAAACATTATGCCTGTTGTTTCAGGTTTTTAGTCCTAAACTTACCACGGCATTATCTAGATTCTAATTAGCAGTTTGGTTTGTTTTAAAGGACTATATTATTACAGCATGTCCTCAATTGTTTTGCACAGCTTCTGTAACTTGTTACATATAATAACAATGTAATTATGAGGTCAGTGATTAGATACATTTAGACTTAAAAGAGAGTCCCCCAAACTAAATAATTCCTGTTTACACATGTTGGATGGAAAAAATATTTTATTATTACATTTCTTGGAATTACAAAGGATTTTTATACATTAGTATATTTCAGCTGTAGTAGTTTATGCCTTGCTGCTCTTCAGTTGATCAACCCTTTGTAATTTAACATAAACATGGGGAGAACGAGAGAATATGTGTACATACATACAGTGCCTTCCAGGTCATCCCCTTTTAAGCTTACTAGACATCTCCTGAGTTTTAAAGGTGTTAAATGGGGTACTTGCCTTGCCTGTATAGACTGCTTGTCTACCACTTCCCCTGTTGGGAAGAAGGCTTTCAAAGTACCACTTTCCTACTCCAAAAAACATAGCCAAGAAAAATGTTGTTAATGATGAGATTTTTTAAGACAATATATGTTTATGTTTCTAAGCTTGTGAATTTATTTGGAGTTGTAGAAAATTCACATTTTATGGAGATCTGTGGTCGGTTTTCGCTTCATGTTTTGCAGAAATAGAATCTGGTACAGTCATTAAAAACTATTAAGAGTATATGCTTTTCAATAACAAAAATAGTTTGGTAGGAAAAGTGATTTAATAGCATGAAGTTAATTCCTGTATTAAGTCTGTAAAAGATCAGTAGGGTTGTTTCAGGCCTGAGCTATCTATAAATGTAAATTCAATTTCTTTAATATGTTTACTTATGTATACTCTGTATGTGGATGGGGTTTTTTTACTCTACTTCAGTAGGCCAGAATAAAATCCATTCTTTATTTGACTCTGCTAATGACTTTTACTTCTCTAGATAGGTACCTAAAGGTGGTTTCTCTGTTTTGAATTCTTAGGATTCCTATTCTTATGTCCGATCTACTGCCCCAGCCGTAGCTTATGACAGCAAACAATATTACCAGCAGCCAACAGCGACCGCGGCGGCCGTGGCTGCTGCTGCCCAGCCTCAGCCCTCAGTGGCTGAGTCCTACTACCAGACAGGTGGGTGGCATGATTCACACTGCTCTCCTTACGCACAGTCTGCCAGCTACTTTAATACCTTAAAAATAGTTGTTTGAATATTTCATTTTTTTAGGTCACGTAGTCTCCGTCAATGTATTTGAAAAAGTTTCTAAACCTAGAGTTCAGCATTATTGTGACATTGCCATAAGTAGCTGCCTCTGAGATTTGGATTATTACTGAATAGACTCAAAACGTATCTCTAGGCAAATTTCTTACTGACTTGTCTAGAAACCTTGCTGAAGTAGGTTAAGATAGTCAATGTTGGGTTCAGATAATAACTTGATTAGAATTACTCTTTTAATTCTTTATTTTCTTCATGTATGTACTTCTTTAATTATTCATATCATGATTGCTACAAACCATCAGTCCTATTTAATTTTTTTTACTTCACTTAGAAATAAGAGGAAAGTTTACACGTGCTTTGGTTTAGTGAACTCTGGTAAAACCATTGGATAAGAAGGTTGTTTAAAAACATGGTAGCACAGTTAAAAATAAATAAATTTGAGGTTTACTAGTGTGAGCTGTGACATGATCAAATCATTGTGTGATACATGGTATACAGTGCATAATCATGACAGTAAAGCACAGCTCTAAAAACCAAAACAAATGAAACAAAAAACCCAAAACAAAGCCCCACTTTTTACACATTTGTTCACAAGCATGTTGTTAATTATCCCTTAATGTGGTTTGCATTTCATTCAACTAAAATATAACAATATTTGTACACTTGTATTTTCTATCCTAATCAGCTCCAAAAGCAGGATATAGCCAAGGAGCAACTCAGTACACCCAAGCCCAGCAAACACGACAAGTGACAGCTATAAAACCTGCAACCCCAAGTCCAGCAACAACTACGTTTTCCATATATCCGGTGTCCTCGACTGTGCAGCCAGTGGCAGCTGCAGCCACTGTTGTTCCATCCTACACTCAAAGTGCGACATACAGTACAACGGCAGTGACTTATTCTGGTAAGAATTTTTGCATATTTTGTTACTGGGTTTTAGCAGTTCATGTTCAGTTACATCACAGTTTATAGAGAAATATCAACCATTGTAATTTTCTTGTATCTTTAGAAGAGGTTTGATGTTTTATGTGCCTGTTTGGTTGCATGTGAGGATATATAAATGGCATTGCTACATGAATGATGACTTACTGTAAGGTTTGAGAAGAAGAGATTGGGGACAGAAAAAACAAGGAAATGCATCCACACAAATGCTACCCCCAGGAAATGAGAAGGGAGCATGCAGTCACAGGGACAGGAAGGAGCAGTTCAGTGTAAACCTTTTAAGTTTGGACTGTCTTGACCAAATGGATCCTGGAAAAAAGACTTTTGTTCAACCGTTAAGAATCCAGGAAGTAGTTAAAGAGGAAAATGTGTTAACTTTATAGCTAATTGGTAACCAACTGGCATGCTACAGTTGCCTTACATTTTTTGTTTTGTTTTGTTTTCTGCTTAAAAAGGGATTTTAGTACTTCCTTGAGACAGAGCCCAGTTTCTGTGTTTTATTCAATTATGATACTAGAAATCAAGGACTGTGTAACCAGGTTTTAGTGACCAAGCAGCTTCTCTGCACTAAAAGACCTTAAATGAGTGTAATAGGATGTAATAACAGTAGACATTCTGCCTTTTATCTTCCTTTTTTAACCCCTTTCTCTGCGTAATGTCTGTCCTCCTTGCTGTTTGGAAACATGAACAGCAAATCTTAGTTCTGAAAGGTTTCTTACTTCATGTGGCCTTTGATAAACCTTTCACTGAAATTCTTGTATCATCATACCCGATTTTACCAGATGAACCAGGAAATTTTGAATGTTCTTTAGGAATGCTTTGATATATCTTAACTGTGTGTCTGCAAAGATGTGTCTAAAATGGAATATGCTCCAAAACAATTGGTAGCTGTGTATTTGTGTACTGTGAAACATCAAGGGAAATTCAGACTGCCTGACAAGATCTCAGTAAATTATTTATATCTTGCCCTGCCCCTCTGTTATGCAACATGATTTGAATTAGTGCGTCATGTAGTTGATCTATGGTACACAGTGATGTAACACTTGTTTTATTTTGATTTTTGAGGTACCTCTTACTCTGGCTATGAAGCCGCAGTGTATTCGGCCGCATCGTCCTATTACCAACAGCAGCAGCAGCAGCAACAGAAACAGGCGGCGGCAGCAGCTGCTGCTGCTGCTGCAACAGCTGCTTGGACAGGGACCACCTTTACTAAAAAGGCACCATTCCAAAATAAGCAACTGAAACCAAAACAACCTCCCAAACCTCCCCAGATCCACTATTGTGATGTGTGCAAGATCAGCTGTGCTGGACCACAGGTATCTATATTATGTGATGTTCTACTATACACTTTATTCATAGTTTCTTCAGCTAAAAATCTGACCTGGTTAAGAGTCACAGAATGGCCTGGGTTGTAAAGGACCTTAAAGGTAATGGTTAGGGACACCTTGCACTTGACCAGGTTGCTGGCAGCCCCATCCAAGCTGGGATGTGGCATCCACAACTTTTCTGGGCCAAAACTGTTCCAGTGCCTCATCATTCTCACAGTAAAGAATTCTTCTCTAATACCTAAACTTACTCTTTTTCGGTTTGAAGCCGTTCCCCATTGTCCTGTCACTCCGTGCTCTTGTAAAAAGTCTCTCTTCATCTTTCTTTTAGACTCACTTCACGTACTGAAAGACCCCAGTTAGGTCACTCTTCTTTTCCGTGCCGAACAAACCTCTCCTCCTTTCCTTGAAGGAGAGGTGCTCCATTCCTCTAATCAAGAATATTTGTTAATTTTTAAAGACTTGATTCTGTCCTTCTACTAAAGGAATAATTAAAAAACATATGCACTATTATAGAAAGAATTCCTATGAGAAGACAAAAGGATAGATTCCCAAGCTTGTACAGAGAAGCTTCACCTGTGTTTTGAACTTCAGAATTATTTGGAACTTTGGTTTTGATTTGCTTATTTAGCATAGCAAACTTCTTAGAAAATACTTTTTTGAAAGCTATGGAATTATATAAATTGAGTGGTAAGCCTGAAAATTTATTCTTCACTGTATTCCAGCATCCCACTTTAGTTTCACTGTGGGTACAAATGCATATAAAGTAGATTCCAAATCATGCAGAGTGTTTACATCTGTGTCTGGCTAAAATGTTCCTTTTCCATAGGTAAGCTTGTCGTTATTTCCCACCGTCTGCTTGCTAGATTGCCAATGTTAATATAGGAACTCAGATCAACTTCTGCGTTTCATTTTCAATACAGCTTTATTTATGCATTACCTTCTTTTAAGTTCACTTTTCTGCTCATCTGAGGAGAGATGATGCCTGTGGTCTTACAGTTTGAGGAAGAACCAAAATCAAGAATAATTAAATGCAGAGCAGGAAACTGCAGTTTTCTGATCATACCAAGTTTTCAGTGGTAATACCTGTTGACCAGTACTTGACTGGGGAAGTGAGAATTTAGAGAAAAAAGCCTGCATTTTTTTCACCTAACCATGAAGTGCTGGTGGTGGAGAAAATTTGCTGATCTTGAAAGTGGCCCATTAATACCTGAGAGCGTGTCATGCAGAGTAAATGTTCAGGGTAGGAAGTATTTCTTGGGTGAAGTGCATGTTTTATGCTATGTTCAATATGACATGTGTTCACGTGAATGATGAATGAGCAGTACACAGCTTATTGTGTGTGTATTGTTTATTTACACAGACTTATAAAGAACACTTAGAAGGCCAGAAACACAAAAAGAAAGAAGCAGCATTAAAGGCTTCCCAGAACACCAATAACAACAGTACTTCTGCCCGTGGAACTCAGAATCAGTTGCGCTGTGAGCTTTGTGATGTGTCTTGTACAGGGGCAGATGCTTATGCTGCCCATATCCGTGGAGCCAAGCATCAGAAAGTAAGTTTTCTCTTGTTCTTACTATGCAAGTCAATATCTAAATTCTTCCCATCATTTTTTTTCATCTTGAGAAAGGAGAGGATATGCAGAAACAATATAACTTGAATTATTTTATTTAAAGATTTTTACTACTTGTTTTTATTTCAAACTTGTCTTTAAGCTCACTGTTAGAAAGGCCTTGTTCAAAGATGGGGGAAAATATTGCCATGACATTAATCGGAAGAGGATATCATAAGTGTGTAAATTATAGGAAGAAGGTGTGAATTCAGATGAGCACAAGAGTCACTGAGGACATGCAGTACAATGTTTTTGCCCCCTAATTTTCAAGACTTCTTGAGATGCATCCTACTTGTCTGGTGCTGTGAAGCTTTCAGTGCACTTTCAAACACTGTAACCTGAGACAGTGCCAAGAAACCAGGAGTATTATGTGTCGTTTCTTGGTAATCCTTGCAAAGAAAATTGTCATATGAGAGCAAGGAACAATGGCCTGTGGCAGACCTTATAATGAGTGTCTTTGGAGGACTTTTGGTATGCATGTTTTTCCTGCTGTTTTGGATGCATTTAGATGGACATTCTGGAATAAAATCTGTGGGCTGCATTGTGAAACACTGTGGCCTGTGTTTCAAATTTGGCCATACAACAGAAATGCAATGGTAGAATAGAATGTGTGTTTAGATATCACAGATTTGCCTCAAAACTCTGGAAAGATTAATGTCACTAACAAATATAGTATTAATACTCAGCTCTTATAGCTCTTTGCATCTCAGAACACAGGCATCAGTAACATTGTTCCTATTAAAATAAATAAATCTCATAGCAGATTTAAAATAAATTTCCCACAAGACAAACTTGTCTGGTGTTTTGTTCTTTCTTTAATAATTTGGGCCTTTACTTTTTGGAGTTGTACCAAATGACTCGGTAATTATATGGAGTATAGTATATGTTATATATTTGGATATAGTTTTCTCTTTCTGATAGGTAGTACCTAGCCGCTGCTATTCTAGGTTCTTACCAGTGTAAAAGTGAAATCTCAAGGGACTCTCTTTATTTCTGTGGTAACTAAATAACTGTGCATCCTACTGGAATAAAAAGTTAATTTTGAAGAGTTGCTTCAACTTAGTATTGTGTGACATTAGTATATCTGTATTCTGATAGGGAACTAAAAAATTAGAACAGAAACCTAAGAATTCATACAGCTGTGGGCATATCATGCTTGTTGTAGATGTGTTTGCATTTAAGGCATGCCTCAGAGACTTGTGGGGTTTTACTCCTGTTTCTAAAACCCAGTCTTTAGTTTTGATCTTGCTTGTTTTCTTCTTATGGATTACATGAATTGGTTTTCCAGGTGACGGTCAACAGTCCAAAAAAAGAAGTATTATTCTGACATGCATTGTTGTGGAGAGGCTTCTGCTTTTATTTCTAAGAATGAGCGTGTCCCTCTTTACTTTCTATGAGACACTGAAGAGCTCTGAAATACCTCTTGCATCCTCCTTGACTATTTCTGTATATGTGTCTTTTTCTCTTCTTTTTTTAAATAAAAAAACAAAACAATACTTTTGCCCAATGCAGCTCTTCAGTTTTGCTAGATAAGCTGGAAATACTTTCAATATGAATACTCTCAAAATGTAGCAGTCAAAAGAGACAGTGTTGTTGCCGTTTAATTAAATTCCTTAAATAGTTGAAATAGTTACAAATGTTGGTTGGAAACAAAATAGTTCAATGTGCTACACTTTTGGAGGGAGAATAAAAACCAACCAGACAACAAAACAGAGACATTGAAACAGTGGGAGCAAAATGTTTTCTTTAGTTTTGCTGACTTACTAGTTTGGTGAGTATCTGTTCTCATTCACACAGCTGTGGGAGTAAATGCATTAATTTCTCATGAAAGTAAGCAATGTGAGATAGACATTAACTGTTTCCTTATAATACAAATGACAAGAGCTTTCAAATGTCCTTATTTTTTAACTAAGACTAATTTTTGTAAAAAAAAACCCAGCTATCTTTTTAGTTATAGTGATCTTTGTGATACATAATTTTGTATAGTTATCCCAGGGAGATCATATTATGAATTTCTCTTCATACTTACAGGTAGTAAAGTTGCACACAAAACTTGGCAAACCTCTTCCTTCAACTGAACCAAATGTGGTTACCCAAGCTACTTCCTCAACATCCACATCTGCTTCCAAGCCAACTGCCTCTGCTTCAAATATATCAACTAGCAGCAGTACTGTGAACTCCTCTGTGGCATCCTCTGCAGTGAAAATTCTTACTCCCACGACAAACACACAACTTAACACTGCGTCCAACAACAAAACATCTTCAACTGCTGCTAATATACCTGTAAAGAAAATATCTACACCGAAAATTAACTTTGTTGGCAAGTACAGAAGTCAGTCTTTATTTTGAAACATCACCTATTCTCTAATTTTTTTTTTAAGTGTGAGTGCAGAGATACAAATGTATTTAGTTAACTTTATGTGTGAGTAATTCCGTTGTGTTGAAGGGAATTACGAATAAGTGAGGAGTGTACATAAAAGTTTCCTTCAAAATTTATGGTGGGTTTTTTTGCCTGGTTGTCTCCACATGGCCTCTTTAAAATGCTTCTCCCACCTTCATGAGTTTCTTGTGTAGTAGCTGCTGGAGTATTGCAGTTCATAGTCCAGTTGGTCCTAATCTCAGATGGTAACTGGGCAACTGAAACATCCTTGAGGAAATCTAACCATGGAAACTTTGAACTGAGCGTGACAGATACTCAGAGATGGGAAACAGCTGCTTCACAGTAACCTGTAGTGCTCTTCAAGAAAAAACATACAGTTGCAGCACAAAGGGTATACTGCCTTTACTAGCAGAAACATAATGTTTTAAAGTACTGTTTTTGGATATATTTACACATTGACAAAGAGGTTATTAAATTATATTTGGCTGAGTTGTCCAATTCTGTCCTATCTCTTGAAAAAGCAGGAAAAAAATAACAAAAACAGTCATTTTATAAAGCAAAAGTTTTTCATGTTAAAATAAAAAACTTTAGTGTTTAAATAACTTGAATGTTGCTAAACTTATTTTTGAACTCTTTAATTGTATTTAAAAGTATGTTTAAGTTTTAACTGATTCTAAAAGACTGATAATACTTTGGCAAGACCATTGATATTCGCAAATAAAGTCTTCAGCTTGCACATCGTGTTTAGTCACATTCTCCTTTTATGAAAGTTAATTTAACTTTTTTTCATTTCTAGGTGGCAACAAGCTTCAGACAACAGGAAGTAAAATGGAAGAAATGAAATCACCTGAAAATGTTAAAACAACTCCTGCTGCTACAGTACAAACACCGGAAGTAAAACCAGACACAGCAGCTGAACCAGTGACTCCCACAACTCTTGCTGCCTTGCAAAGTGATGTCCAACCAGTGGGCCATGACTATGTGGAGGAGGTATTAATATGAAAATGTGTATTTTAACTGTTTTCGTGAAGCATAATCACAAAGTGGTTGAGGTTGGCAGGGATGTCGTAAGGTGCATCTGGTTCAATCCCCCTGCTCAAGCTGGGCCGTCTACGGCCAGTTACCCAGGACCATATCCTGATGGTTTTTGAGAATGTTCAAGGATGAAGACTCTATAACTTCCCTGGGCAGCCCATGCTGGGGCTCAGTCACTCTCACACTAAAAAAATGCTTGCTGATGTTCAGTTGTGTTTTGGTTTGTGTCCACTGCCTCTGGTCCTGGCACAGAAAAAAGACTGTCTCTGTGCTCTTTGCACCCTTCCCTCAGGTGTTTATATACATTGGTAAGATCCCATTCCCCTCAGCTTCCTCTTCCCTACTTAGACAGTTGAGGTCCCTCTGGCTGTCGGTGCCACCCTGTGGCATATCAGGCACTCCTCTAGTGTTGTGCCATCAGCGGACTTGCTGAGGGTACACTCTGCACCACCATCCAGGTCATCATCCAGGTGTTAAAAAGAACTGGAGCTGGTATTGATCCCTGGGGTACACTGCTGGCTCCTAGTCTCCAACTAGGCTTCATTCCAATGATCAGCACCCTTGGCCAGGCCGTTCAGGCAGCTTTCAGTCCATCTCACTGTATGCTTATCCAACCTATGCATTACCAGCTTAGGTATAAGGATATCGTGGTGAGACTGTCAAAGGCTTTGCTGAAGTCCAGACAGACAGTATCAACTGCCCTGCCATCATCTGCCAGGTTTCACCTTGGTGAAGCCATGCTGACTGCTCCTGATGATTTTCTTGCCCTCATTTGTACCTGGAAATAGTTTCCAGGATTAGCTACTTCCATCACCTTCCCTAGGATCAAGGAGAGGTTGACTGACCTGTAATTCTGCGGTTCCTTCTTGAAGATAAGGGTGGCAAGGCATTGAACCTGCAAAGGCTTGCGCATATGTTTACATTTTTGTACTGTGCATGTTTCTTTTTTGCTCAGTGGGCATTTTCATGTGGGTGGCATGAGATAGGTGGATCAAGTCTAAAGTATATTTTGTGTTATATACAATGGTATGCAGGTTTGTAATTTCCTCAACTCAGTATAGGCTTGAATTTAAAGTTGTGCAGTCTTTGGAATGGAAGAACTTTGTTCATTGTTCATTACCAAGCACACTGGTTGTCAGAATTGAAAGTTCTACTTTGCTTTCTTTCAGTTGTTGTGTGAATTTCTTAGCATGTTTCGAGACAACTAGATAGTATCCGCTATCACTGGATAATTAGATTAATGAATAATGAATACATCAACTTTATAAAAAAGACAAAGGCCAAAATGCATTATAACTTTATTTTCCAGGTAAGGAATGATGAAGGAAAGGTGATCCGCTTTCACTGTAAACTCTGTGAATGCAGTTTTAATGATCCTAATGCCAAGGAGATGCACTTGAAAGGGAGACGGCACAGACTTCAGTATAAGGTTGGTAGAAATGCTAATGCTTCTCTCTGAAAATCAACCAGAAGTCACTGATCACGTGTTCTTACATCTAAGGACTAGACAAAAGTAGGCACTCTGAGTAAATGGCATATAAAAAAAGCTAGAGAAATACATTACTTAGGGAGTATAGTCTTTAAAGAATAATGCAAACTGTGAAACTGCATTTTGGTTTGGGTTTTTTAAAACATTTTGAACATTGAATTTCAAATAGCATAAAATAGTATTGCTCAATGTATTTGGCAGGATAAACCACATACTCTCTTTGTGGAGACACTGATATACAAGTGTTGCAGATTAGTTAGTGATGACTGCGTTCATGCAGTTCTAAAACTGCATTTTACTCCCCTTGATTTTATTGTAGGCAAGTGGGGTATGTTAAATATGTCAGAACAACTCTGTAATCTTGAGATGAAAACAGGAAATCAACATTTAATTCATTATTTTTCTGAACTAGAAAAAAGTAAACCCAGACTTACAAGTAGAAGTAAAGCCCAGTATTCGAGCAAGAAAAATTCAAGAAGAGAAGATGAGGAAACAGATGCAGAAAGAAGAATACTGGAGAAGGCGAGAAGAGGAGGAACGCTGGAGGATGGAAATGAGGTAATGCATTCTGTGAATGAATGAGACAAAGCTGCAATCAGATTGTCTGAAACTAAATTCAGTAGTTACTTACTTTGAATACTTCTTTGGGGAACTCTGTACTGTCTTAAGTTATCATTATCTCTCTGGGGTTTTTGTTTCTTACTGTTCAATCCCTCTGAGGAACATAGTTGTTAGAATTACTTTGCTATAATTTCAGACCTACTTTTAAAATAATTCATTTTAGTTACCCTCTGGAGTTCACTGGTATTTGCTTATGACTACTAAAAAGAAGTTGGTGAGAACACACAATCTTTTTAGAATGGCTGCAAGTATTAACTGGTATATGAAGAGAACACTTTGATTGGTGCACTTTAGGCGATATGAAGAGGATATGTACTGGAGGAGGATGGAGGAAGAGCAGCACCACTGGGATGACCGCCGCAGAATACCAGATGGAGGATACCCTCATGGTCCTCCAGGACCTCTAGGCCTGCTGGGAGTTAGACCAGGAATGCCTCCTCAGCCTCAAGGACCAGCTGTGAGTTTCTTAAATTGAGAAAAAAAATAAAATTATACTTACCAGGAAGCACAGTTAAGAATTACAGATTAATCAGTGCTATTTCACTTGTCTCCAATGTTTCTTAATAAAGGAATTGGAAAAGTGAAAAAGAAATTATGTCATTGTAACAGTATATGTGGACCTGTCTTCCAAAATAAGTCCACTGAAATGACAAGAGGCTGCTTAAGTATTGTTTCTTCTGAAATACAAACCACACTGGATTTCTGTAGTTTTTATTTTATTTGACTGCATTATACAATTTGTGGACAAATACTTGGATAAAAAGTGGCTGGATCATCAGTCTCAAAGGATAGTGCTTAGTGGTGGATCATACTCGACCTTTGTGGAGGGCAATACCACATGGTTTTATCCTCAGATTAGGCTGATAAAGACCTTATCAGCGATCTCAAAGGTGATGGGATGAGTGCACACTCCTGAGATTTGCAACTGGGATGAAACTGAACCCTTTTGGGGTGGGGAGAATAGCTGATGCCTCTGAGGACAAGGCCACTATCCAGAGGGATGTAGGCAGGCTAGAGGAATAGAATTTTATGGAATTCTGCAAGGACAAATGCCTAATGCTGTCCTTAAAAAGGAATACCCCTTGCCCTGGTACAGGCTGGGTAGCAGCTCTGCTGAAGGGGATCTGGGGATCTTGTCAGACAGCAAGCTGAATGTGAGTCAGCAGTGTGCCCTGGCAGCAGGGCCAGCAGCAAACTGAGGGGCTTTAGTAACAAGAGCATTATCAAGAGATGAAAGGAAGTGATCAGCTGTCATTGGAACCAAACTGAAATACTACTTTTAGTTTGGGGCTTGCCAGTAGAATAAAGATATGATAAACCATATCAGTTTCAGTGTGGGGCTGCCAGGATGCTCAGGGGTCTGGAATGCATGCAGACTGAGGTATCTGGGCTTGTTCAGCCTGCAGAAGAGAGAGCTATGTCATCTAATACCTGTGCATTATAAAGAAAATGGAGCCAGGCTTTTTACAGCCATGAGAGGGTGAAACACATCCAACTTTAGCCAAGTCAAAAGACTGAAAACAGGAAATCATCTTTTTTCATGCAGATGTTGTGCAGCCTTCATCTTTGATGGTTTTCAAAAAGCAGCAGGCTAAAGCCCTGAGCAACATGATGTGGTGTTCCATGTTTTGCACAGAAGGTCAGACTGTACAACCCTCTGAGGTCCCATCCTGTGATTGTATGAAAGCAATCATGGATACTTTATTTTGCATAATATACAAGTATTTCCCAGTTGACAGAAAGACGAGATATTTTTGTTGGGGAGGTCCCTCTGATCCTGGGATTTGTAATTTGTTTAGTTTTGACACATTTCATGTCTTCAGACACAATTGTGACCAGTGTAGGTTCTTAAGGACACTTCAGTTCATGTATTGTTACATTTCAGTGGCGTAAGGTTTGACTATTCTGTTGTTTAGCCACATGTTTGGGCTTTGGTCACTACTTGGAAGTGCACCCAAGTTTCAGAATACACTTTTTTGTCTGTTTAGCCTCTGCGCCGCCCTGACTCCTCTGATGACCGCTACGTGATGACCAAGCATGCCGCTATATATCCAACAGAGGAGGAACTTCAGGCAGTCCAAAAAATTGTTTCTATTACTGAGCGTGCTTTGAAACTTGTTTCTGACAGTATGACTGATCTGGAAAAAAGCAAGAGCAAAGAGGGGGATGACAAAAAGGATGGCAGTAAAGACAGGTATTTTGTTTATTTTATTACTTTTTAAGAATTTCATTGTTTTTCTTTACCCTGTTACCAGTGCTTCCAGGGATTATCTTCTCTTTGGGCTTTTATACAGTATTTGTGGCTATCGTCTCAGAAGTATGTGGAATACTGTTTTATTTCGCTTCTCTATGTTAAGGATTGTTTTCAAGGTTTTTACATTATTACTTTAAATACAACTTTTAACTATAATTCACAGAGCTTTGAAGGGAGTTTTACGGGTAGGCGTTTTGGCTAAAGGATTGCTGCTCCGTGGAGACAGAAACGTCAATCTTGTTTTGTTATGTGCTGAGAAGCCTTCTAAGTCATTGCTCAGTCGTATTGCTGAAAGTCTTCCTAAGCAACTTGCAGTAAGTAGAATTTTGGGGTTTGGATTGGAATTTTTGTAGAAGTACTGTAAAATTCAAGTTAAATATCAGCAGGGCTCACTGTGCAACATTTCATAGCTCAGGTTCAGTTTCTTTCCATTTTCTGAGTGTTTTCATGTGGATTCAGAGACTGCAGCATATTCTGCATTCTGTGTATTATGTCCATACAAGTACGTACTCTAGTGGTGTAGTACGAATCATCCTTTAATAGATTTTATTTAACTGGGAAATAAAAATGAGCACAAGAAAGACTGTTATTCACTTATCAGCAGCAATAGAGGTAATTTGT
>JAWWTY010021953.1:0-26883 GCA_035222235.1 Margarornis squamiger | reverse complement strand
AAAAGGCCAAAAAAGAAAAAAAAAGGGGGGGGGCGAGAAAAAAGAGAAAAGCGGAGCGGGTGGGGTGGGAGGGGGTGGGGGGGTTGCACAAGCGGAGCCGCCCAGCCAAGCCCCCCGGCCCGGCCCGGCTCGGCTCGGCGCCGGCAAAGCGCGGCCGGAGCTCGACGGAGCGGGCGCAGCGGCGGAGCCCCCTCCCCGCCGCCGCCACCGCCACCGCCACCATGAACAAGCTCTACATCGGCAACCTCAACGAGAACGTGACTCCGGCCGACTTGGAGAAAGTCTTTAACGACCACAAGATCTCCTTCAGCGGGCAGTTCCTCGTCAAGTCCGGCTATGCCTTTGTGGACTGCCCCGACGAGCAGTGGGCCATGAAAGCCATCGAAACTTTTTCGGGTGAGCCGCCTTATCTCGCCTCCCTCCCCGCCCTCTTCCTCCTCTCCCCGCTTTCCCGCACGCCTGGGACCCCCCCTCGCCCTCCCAAGCCACCCACGCACCCCCTCGGGGCTCGCCCTCCCCTCGCTCCCCAAAACACGGGGGGGTCCCCGTTTCGGCGCGCCCCGTCGGGGCCGGAGAGGCCACCCCGCTTTTGGTGCCCTCCGAGCGAAAACCGCGGCGTGGGGAGGGGGCAGGGAAAGAGCGGCCCCCAAAGCCACCCCCCACGCCCCCCCGTGTCCCCCCTGCCCCGCGGGGGTCCCCCCCACGCTCCCCGTGGGTCGCGGGGGTCCCGTCGCGGCTCGGGAGGGTGGGCTGGGACTTTGGCCATTTTGATTTGAAACTGGGTTTCCTGGGGCATGTGATGTGTGGAGGAGCGCGAAGGTCGCCATGCTGCGAGCGGGGAGAGGGGAGAAAAAGCTCCCCGGGAAGCGGGGGAATTTTTAAAATATTTGAATTTGGGGGGAAATTTGTAAAATTTTTATTTTATTCTTTTATTTTTGGTTTTTTTGCCTCCTCCTCCCTCCGCCCGGGCTCGTCCCCGCCGGGCTCTTCGCATCTCCTTCCCCGCTCCGAAAAACAAACAAAAAAATAAATTAAAAATGGTTATTATAAGGCAACAACGAGGAAACCCACTCCATTTTCCAAGAGAAAATCCATTTCTGCCGTGGAGTTACAATTTTGGAGCTTTTTAATGGGGAGGGCGGGGGGGGGAGAGGGAGGGGAAATCTGCCCCGAGGACTTTCTGGTCGAGCCTTAAAGAAGGGAGATTTAAAGAAAAAGAGAAAAAACGAGGCTCAAATGATTATTCCTCGTTTTCTTTCGCTCCAAGCGGGCTGAACTAAGGAATTAAATATTCCTAAGGAGCATTGTCCAGCCTCACCACTCCCCTCCCAGCGCTTCCCACTTGAAGGCAGGCTTCGATTTAATAAAACCCACTTGGGAAGGGATCGGGCAATGGATTTGTGCGTAGTTGGTCGTAATTTGGATGAAATTGGGGGTTTCACGTGGTAGTGTCTTATCCAAAGCTTTCTGCCCGCTCCACCCAGCTTTTCAAACACCAGACACATTTTGTTTTTAGGAAAAGTGGAGCTTCATGGAAAACAGCTAGAGATTGAGCACTCAGTCCCTAAAAAGCAAAGGTAATGCAGCGGTTTCATTGATTTTTATTTTTTATTGTTATTGTAAATTTTGATTTCTGTCGGGGGGGAAGAAAGAAATTAATACAATATAAAGGAGGCAAAAATTTACACCCAAATACGGGCGTGTAAAAGGCAGAGAGAGATGTTGGGGATTTGGGTTAAGATCCGTCCCCAGCGTGGCAAGAGGCAGTTTTGAGGCTCAATGTTCAATCAATTAATTAATTAATCAAAAAGAAAACTTCCTCTGTTGAGTTTTTTTCTTAAAAAAAAAAGAAAAAAGCAATGGTTAAATAATTATCCACCCGCTCGCCCAAGGTGATGGATGGCTGGGGCTCTTTGGCTTGGGATTTTCAAACTTGTGGCACTGGAAGAATTTCCCAGCCTTGCTTGACTCCTGTGCTGTGAAACGGGGGGAGATCTTTGCTTTTGGAAGAGAGAACTGTGTTATTATTATTAAAAAAGAGAAAAAATCGATAAAAAAAAGAAAAAATTAAAAAAAAAGAAAAAAATTTTAAAAAAGAAAAAGAAAAAAAGAAAAAATAAAAAAAGGAAAAAATTAAAAAAGAAAAAATTAAAAAAAATTAAAAAAGAAAAAATAAAAAGAAAAAATTAAAAAAAGAAAAAATTGAAAAAAGAAAAAATTGAAAAAAGAAAAAATTGAAAAAAGAAAAAAAAGTGAATTTTCACTGAGCTTTGGATGGGAAGCACTTAAAGAAAAGGATAAAAACAACATGGGGCTGGGCTCGCCGGGCCATGCTGGGAGGGATTGAGAGGCTGGCGGTGCAGCGAGCCCGCCTGGCTCCCACCACGTGCCTTTTGGGGCGAGAAGTGCCGGTTTTGGGGCTGCCCATCTACCTGCCCAGCGGCTTCTCCCGCCGCCCTCGCCCAGCCCATCTCCATCTTCTTTGGCCCTTTGTTGTTGCGCTGGGCTGGCCTTGGAGCCCGCGGGCCCCGCCGAGCTCTGGGCTGAGCCCCCGCCACGAGCTTGGCTTGATGCAATCCTTGGGGATTATTGATTCTTGATTTCCCCCCCGTTCCCGGCCCGGGCAGAGCCGAGAGCTCCCCATGCCCATGCCCATGCCCATGCCCATCCCCATGCCCATGTCCATGCCCATCCCCGAGCGCTCCACGTTGGATCGCGCAGCCCAAACCCGCTCGCCACGTGACGAGGCGGCTGCTCCGAGGCCAGGCAGGAGGCGAAGCCAACCCTTCCTTCCCCAATTCCTGCCCCAATTCCTCCCTTTCCCCCCAGCCCTCCATCCCTCGGCACCCCCTGCTCCGGCCGCCCGTTTTTTGGGGGGAGTCACCCCCTTTTTGGCCTCCCTTCCAAGCTGGCAGGGCTGGTGGTGGGGCTGATCCCCCAAGGCATTCCCAAATCCCTGGGATGGTTCCCGAGCTGATATTTTATGATTCTCCTGATTATTGGTTATTTTTTTGGGCGCCTCGTGGCCGGCCATCGATTGACTTGTTACAGTGACTCCCATCAGTGACTGGAGGGCTGTATTGGAAAGGCAATTAGGCTGTGCAGAGTAACAAAATAACACTTTAAAACCGAGGGAAAACCTCTCTTTTTTTTCCCCCGGGTGAGCACTGGGTGGGTGGGGAGCAGGTTCTGTCCCTCGCAGAGCACGTGGGGAGAAATCCCCTGAAAAGGGGAATATTTTGGGTGCTGTAATTTAAATAAGTGCGTGTGGGGAGGGGGGGAACCTGGAGATATTTGGAAGGGATCTTGGGTTGTTTTCCTCCAAACTGCTGGGCCTGAATTCAGCTGATAAACCCCTTTTTTGGGGGGTTGGGGAGGTTCAAACGAGCCCCCCCAGTTGGGTGCTGCTCTTAAAGCAACAGGAGCTGCCTCTGCCTCTCTCCGCTCCAGGGGAGGATTTGGGGGGTCCAGGGGGGATTTGGGGGATCCAGAGGGGGATTTGGGGGGCTCAGGGGGGGTCCCTGTGTCTTCCCAGCCCCGTGGCTCCTTCAATCCCGCTTTTGGGAAGCACTTTGTGTCTCTGAGTGGGCAAAACTCAACTTTTTGGCGGCTCTTTGGTTGCTCCAAAGGAGTTTTTGGGGGGTGATTTGGGGGATTTTTGTTTTCCTCCTCCTAGGTAATGGTTGAGGAAAAAAGTCTGATTTTTTTTTTTTTCTATCCTTTTTTTTTTATCTTTCTGCTTGTTTTGCAGACTGGATTTTCCAGTTTAAAGGCACAGAGAACAGGAAATGGTTAATTAAGGCAGGACAAAATCAGATGGGGTTGGTGGGATCTAAAGCAAACAAGTCCCCCTCCCCCCACTCCCAAACCTGAGATTAATTCTTTTTTCTTTTTTCCCTTTAAAAATGTGGGAAAACAAGTCATGAGCAATGTTGCACTTCCCAGTTAATTTATATGTAGAGCTATTAAAAAAACCAAACCAAAGAAAGTTGGGTTTTTGTTTGTTTTTTCCCTTCTGTTGAAGGTGTAAATAGGGATGCCGAGGAAAAACTAATTTGAGTGGGTTTAGTTAATTAATGCATTTAGAAATTACATTTTTGTAAGGCAATCTTTCTTGTTGGTCTCTTTCCCTCTCTAAAATCTCTCCTGTCCCCCAAACCCAGCGTGGAAAAAGAGTTAAAAAAGTTCCTGACTGGGTTAAAATGGCACCAAAAGGAAGCCCCTGGTTTGGGTGGCTGCAAGGAGAATAAATTGATTTAGTGTCTTTTAATTACAGTAATTCTTCAAATCACACTTAGAGCTGCAAATTATGTTAATGCTCGTGGGGAGCCATTTTAGCAAAATACTTCAGGAGCAAAGAAATATTGAGAAATGCTCCTAAAATGTGTCATTTTGTGACCAAACCCCAGTTGTAAAGTTAATTTCGATTCGTTTCAAGCATCTCCTCGCTGTTGGCGAGTTGGTTCTGCTTTGATTTTGTTGTTAGGAAAACTCGGTGGAACTTCAATTTTAAACCACAAAAGAAGTTCAAAATCGTTACCTTTTACTCTTTGGAAGGCTAAACCCAAAGATTCCTTAAGGGAAAAAAAATAAAATAGAGAATTCAGGGGGTTTTTAGTTCAGATTAAAGGGGGGGTTGGGAGTGGGAAGCTGAAAAGCCCCAATTGGATGGGGTCGAAAGAATGAATGAATGAAGAGAAGGGGGAGGAAGGGGGAGGAAAAAAGTGAATCCATCAAGCAGACATTCCAAATATGAGGAATGTGGAAGTGAGTGGAGCAGGGAGAGTGAACCCAAGGAATTGGGGAGGGGGTGGGAACAGGCACTGGGGCTGAGAATTCAAAGGGGGGGTTTAAGTGGAGCTCCTTGCCCAGCAGCTCGAGGGGTTGGGTGAGCTGAGTGTTCACCACACTCCCCAAAATGAAATATTTCATATGGAACGTGGGTGGGGATGTGGGGGGTTAGGGGAGTGCAGGGAGGTGAGGGAGCAATCTTAAAATTCACTTTTTTCCCCCTTGGTCTTTGCTTGGAATTTGTGTTTTGCCACCAGAAAACCCTTCCCTTTGGCTGGGGCAAATCCTGCCATGAACTGTTCGTAACGAAATACCTTCCAGTCTTGGCTGAGGGCGAGTGGGGCTTCTTTGCTTGTCATTAGTAAGCAGAAAAAAGGCTTTTTGCCCTTGTGGTGGCTGCATTACCTGGGGAAGGAACTCCAAAAACTGGTGTGGTTGTTTTTCTCTGCAAGATAAAACCAGTCCTGAGTGCTGAGATGAAATTGGCTTTTAATCGGGTCTTAAAATCCTTCTTTTCCCCCCAAAACGAAGTTATCAGATGATTTAAAAAAGTAACAACCCCCCTGTTTACAGCAGGGCTTGAAAAATGCAAGTTTTGATGAGAAAAAGGGTAACAAACTTAGATTTTTCACTGATTTCTCCCTGTGTGCCCCCAGCTTTGAGCTCAGGGCTCTCTGCTCCTGCTTTTACACCTCTGAGCTCTGGAATCCTTTGGAAATGAATCTGTTGTGGTGATTTCCAGTTAGAAAAACTAGGGGAAAAAGTCATGAAATTGGTCATTAATAATCTTTCAGTAAAGTCCATCCATTTTGTTTAAACCTGAGATAATGAAATTAATTTGAAGAAATCTGGGAGAAAGGATAAATTGATGAATGTACAGCCTGAAGTGAGAAAAATGCCTTTATTTCCTTCTCTCCCTGTAGGAAATGTGGCAAATTTGTCCCAAAAAATTGCACTTGAACTGAAAGCTTTGTAGTTTGGAAGCCACAGAAGGAGGGAATTTGAGGTTTAAATCCAGAAAAGGATAAATAATTGAATTTATCAAAGCTCAGTGGCAATTGCAAGGACTGCACCCAGTTTTCCAGCTGAATTTGTTTCGATATTTGCCTTTTAGGTTAAAAAATAAGCAAACAGAGACCTGAGGGGAGCTGGGGTTAAAGTACTTGCTTTGAAAATTGAGACCTTTCAGAATGGAAATAAAAAAATAAATAAAAAAAGGGAGATTTCTGACCCCTCCAGCTCAAACCCCCAGCGATGTTAATGTTTTCCAGAGGTTTTTTTGGGAGAGTTCAGGCAGCTGGGGATGGTCCAAGGTTGGACAAGGGGTTTCCAACTCCTTTCCCAGCCTTTTTTTTCCCTTGCTGGGGTCACCTTTTTGGTGCCTCCCAAAATCACTGGATTTGGGAGTGGAAGGTGCCTGGGAGGCAGCAGAAAATAGGGGTGTTTTTTTTCTGCTTTTTTAAATGGTGCTGCTGGTTTTATAGAACAGTTTTATGGGGAGAAATGGGGGGGATTTGGCAGAATTTACCCAAAAAAGGGATGGGAAAAACCCCAGGGGAGCTGGTGCTGCCCCTTCCCAAAAATTAAGGAGGGGAGTAGGAGAAAAGAACAAATTTAGGAGCTGAAACCTGGAGAGTGCAGGTTTCTGTTCTTAAAAAAAAAAGCCATTTAAAGACTTTGCTGGGGTTCTTTTTTTGATTTTTTTTTTCCCTTTTTTTTACACCAAAGAGAAGCTTTTCAAAAGTTTTAGGTGACAACTCTCATTTCTACCAAGCCTGGAGGAATTTAAGGGTTTAAATGAATGGGGTGTGATCCTAAATCACCCACTCCTGGGTTCCCAGCTGGGACACAGATCCCCATAAACTGGGGGATAATGGAAGGGACTGGGAGAAGGAGGTGGCAGGGTGTGCCTGTTCCCTGAGTCCTTGGGCACCTGTCAATTCCCAGTGTGAAACACGGGAAGGATCCAGGAGGGCTCAGCACTGAGGAGCTGCAGGAGGGCAAAAACACACTTCCCAAAGTTTAAAAAACTTGGGAAAACAAGTGGCACGGGAGGAAAAAGGCTCAGTGAGGGGACTGGTGTCCTGCACCCCCTTGGGCTGGCTTTTGGCTGCTGAGGGAGAAGGATTTAGGGAATAATGTGCTCACCAGGATGCTTTTTCTCCTGGTGAAAACCTGTATTTCAGGGCAGGAGAAGCCCAATCCCAAGGGGGTGTTATCCCAGTGCCCTCCCAGCTCGTTGGGAATTCAGCTCAGAAATCCTGGCTGGGCTTTATCCAGTTCATGCTGGAGGTTTTGGAGCTGAAGGGATTGCAGGGGTCTCGTCTGGAAGGTTTTCCTTGTTTCTGCAGGAGGTTGGAGGGATGTCCGTGTGTCTGTCCGTGTTTCCTGGGGAACCAGGAGGGGATGTCCTTCCAGGAAACATGGAGAGCCGTGTCCCTGCCGAGGGGATGGGCTGGGGGGATACTGGGCTTGGCCAAGGTGACCTCAGGAAGTCCCTTCCCACCCAAACCCTGCCCTGAGCCGAGGGCAGATGTCTCAGACCAAAGCAGGAGGTTTTGCTCGGCTCCTCTCTTGGGGTTGCCCTGGGAGTCTCTGGGAAAGGGAATTGGAGATGTTGTTTCAAGCTGGTTTCCTTAAACCCAGTGGGTGTTTTCTGGGTTTGGTGGAATAACCACGGAAGGGGGGTGGGAACCAGTCCCACACCAGTTTATATCCCGGGGTGTAGCTGCTCCAGGAGATGCTGGCAAATCCTCCTGGAGATTGCAACCAAAAATGCTGATTTCAATGAAACCCACTTGGTTTTGTCCTCTGGAAAGGATCTGGGGAGGGTTGGGGTCCTGCAGCCCATCCCTGGCTCCTGCCACCCTTCCACAGGGAGCAGTGCCTGCCTCGTGCCCCTTTCCCTGGGCTTTGGCTTTATTTTGGGGGTGTCTGAAGCGAAACAAGCTGAGTTTTGGGTGCTGCTGCCTGTTCCAAAGGGTGGCTTTGGGATAGCCGGGTGGTCCCTGAGTGCTGGGAAGTGGGTTTGGGAAACCATTCATCACCCCTGTGCTGCTGCCTTGGGCTGAGCCCGCTCCAGCTGCCTTTCCAGCCCTTCCTCGGGAGCTTCCCCGAGGAAACTCCTAAAAGCTGAAGGGCAGGGGGGCAGTTTATTGGGATCGTGGCCGGAGATGAGGGGCCAGGAGCAGGGAATGTCCATGGGGATGGGAGCAGCACCGGGGTGAAAGCATCCCAGCTCGTGCTGTGAAAAAGCAGGAAGGCACAGCAGGGGAAAAAAGAGGGGAAAAAAAAGAGGAGAAACTAAACAAACATCAAAAAATGTGCCTGTCCCTGTCGGAGGAGCCCTCACGATCCGTGAGGAAATGGGTCATTTGTTTTATTGGACCCAACCCTTGGGCAGAGCTGAAATTTCACACTTTCCTGGCTACTGGAACGATCTGGTGCCTACGGAATGAACCCACTGGGGAAAACACCCCCCCGACCCTCGGGGTGTGCGGGCACAACTCGCTCCACGTGCTGGTTTGAAGGACGAGGCGCCAGGTGGGGCTCGGGATGCTCCGACCTCGCTCCACCTGTGCCCAAGGCAGAGCAGCAGCGGGAGCTGGCACAGCTCCACGAGGCCCAGGGGCATTGATCCCGCACGGGCCGGGGGTATTGCCGTGTGTAAACAGCCCTGGAGATTCCAGGGAAATGGATTTGCACGAGGAGGGCAAAGTTGGGACTCCGGAGATGACGGTCCCGCCGCGGTTTCCTTTCTTGCTGGGGGAGCAGCTTGGTGGCTCAGAGCAGGAAGGAGGCAGGGGGATCATGAGCCAGAGCCAAATAAAAGGGAACAGCATAAAAAAACCCCAAAAAACCCAGGCTCCCAGGGCTAGATTTTCACCCGCAATCGGAGCCAGATTTTTCCAACTTGGATCGAGGCATCTAAATAAAAGCTCCGCTCGCCGCCGCGCCCGACGCGCCGAGCGCTCCTGGAAGGCTCTGCCTGGGGGGATTCCTGCTGGAAGTCTGGAGGTTTGCATGGGCCAGCCCACCCCTGGGAGCTTTCAGCTGCTCCTGGTCCTGCCCCTTCGTCCCCAGGCAGGGGGTGGGTGCTGGGGGGGCCAAAGGAGTTCCCCGTTCCCTCTTTGCTGCCTTGAGACACGCTGTGTTTAGAGCTTGTGGCGACAGGTTTGTCAAACTCGCTGGGAATTTCTGGAGTGTTCAGGGCTGGGAGCTGGGGCTGAGGTGGAGAATCAGAGGCAGGAGCTGCACACTGAGCAGGCTGAGGGGGCTCCGTTCTCCCTGGAAGCTCCGTGTTTTCTCTGGAGTTTGCCACCTGCAAAGCTCTGGCTTTGCTTCAACTCCTGCACAGCCCAAAGCCGTGGGCTCGGACCTTCTGGCTGTGTTTGTGCAGAGAACTCCCTGCAGTGCAGCAACACCTGTATTAAGGTATCCTAAAATAGGGCAGCGTTTACCTGTGAGGGTTGGGGGGTGGTACCGGGGTGGGATGAACTTCATGGCTCCAGGACTGCCAACCTTATCCTAATTATGCCCTGGTTATTACTGATTAGATCCCAGCAGACTCGACCACCTGAATGGGTGGTGATTTATATATAGAGATAGATATATATATATGTGAGTGTGTATATTTTCTTTACTATGCAGACACTCAGGTGTGTTTTGGGATGTCCTTTTTGGCATAAAAGTATCTCCAAACGGATCAAACGAGCACTAAATCACTAAAAGCAAGTTGTGATCCCTCTGAGGAGGAGGAGGAGGAAGAGCCTGTGGCTGCTGCAGGCTTTTATGGGCTTGTTTGGGCTGTCATTGCAGGAGAAGCCAAGAGCTTGCTCCCAGAAATGTGCTGCTCTCAGGCTGGGCTTCTCGAGGCTCCCAAGGATGTGCTTTTGACACGGGGACCCTCCGTTTGAAGCTGGCGGGGCTGCCGAAACGAGGCGTGTGCTGAACTGGAGCCTAAACACACAACTTTATAGGAACTTGATGCACTCATTGTTTAGTGCTCAGTTACAGCTGAACTAATAATGCACCACATTTCCCTGCCATCTGCAGCCTCTTCTGGTGCTCGTGGCAGAGCTGCGGAACGGCTGCGACTTTTATAGGTGACACTTATTGAGGTTTGGGGCATGTGGGGGAGAAGGATATTTGGGACATTTGAAAAGCTCTGGCTGGGCTGCAGAGCTTCCCTGTGTGCTTTTAGCCACGCTGTGATAGCCCTGCCGTGCCTTCCAGCCAGCCCTGAATGTTTGCTCAGCATCAATTTGCTCTTGACTTTCCTCAAACACTCGTTGCTGCCACTGTTTGTGCCAGTAAAACTTGGCCCCGGGAGCATCTGTGGAAGGCAGAAAGGAGAGAGGGCACGGGCATGGCTCAGGGGGATGCTCTGAGGGGGGAAAAATCCAGGTATGGGGGCAGATTTGTGCTGGATTGCCCTAAATGTGCATGTTTGGGGTGGTTTCTCAAGTTCCCTGGGTCAGAATAGTGATGGCTTTCAATGCCTTTGCTTCATCACTGCTGTTTGCTCGAGGTGAAGGGCAGTGGAGTAGAAAAACCCCATTTTTGCTGTTTTTCAGCTCCTTCCCTGTCCTACCTTTTCCTTCTCTTATTCATACGCCTCTTGCTAAAAATCCCAAGCCCAAACAGGACTTTTTGGGGACTTCACACCTCCTCGGCTGCTGGTCCAGCTCTGGTGGGACAAAGGAAGCAGCTGAAGGGTTGAACCCCCTCCCAAAGCTGAGCAGATGCTGAAGGAGGAGCTGTGGGTGTCACTGATTTCCTTGGTCAGGCTGGCCAAGGTGGGTTCATTGGCACTGTTCCTCCTGCCCCCAAAGGGTTGGCTCTGTGGGAGAAACCTTAATTTCTCATTTTGCCATGAAAACTCTGGATTTTGTCACCTTGGAAGAGTTTTGCTTTGCCCTCACCTCCTCGTGGAGAGGAAATGGAAGGGAAAGCAAGTCTGGCTTCCACCAGATTTGGTGAAGAATTTGGGTTTGCTATTTAAAACTTGTGCTGGTGTTGCCTGTGACTCCAAAGCTGCTACAGGTCTGTGTCCATCCCAGGGATGGAAGGGGCTTTGGGAGCTCCTGGCTGGGATCTGGGCTGGGATTTGTCCCTGATGAGATGGGGATGAGCATCCTGCTCACAGCCTGAGCTGCTGGAGATGTGACCCCACACCCAGCCACCTCCCCACCCAAACTGGGAGGACTGGCAGGTCAGAGTGCAGCACCATGGGTTTTAACTTGAGCTTTGGCAGAAGGGTCTCCACCCTGGAATTAAGTTCAGAAGAGAGTATAATCAGTGTTGTAACTTCTGGATTCTCCCTTTATGAGTGTGCTTTTGATCTGGGAGGGTTTGTCTGCATGCAATCATTGCACTGGTTCAACCTGATTTGGTTTAAAACAGGCTTGGTGCTGCTGGTCCTTGTGCATCCTCCACCTCCTCCTCCTCCTGGCACAGAGGAACCCTCTGAAGTCACAATCAGTGTTGTTTCATCTTCCTTTCTCGTGCACCTGAAGTTGTTGGGGACAATCCTGGCAGCTCCCCTTGGCTTTAATGATTCCCCCTTAATTCCTGTGCTCTGAGCCCATGGGGTTGGTAAGGTCTCCAGAAAGAGCCCAAGACCCCACTGTCCAGGGGTCTGGAAATGCACAGTAAGGAGAAGTCTCTGCCCACTTTCTGCACAGACAATTCCATGGAGCCTGTGTGAGTGACAGCTGTCAATCACCCCCATAATGGGCTTTAATTACTGAGAAATTAGAGCTCTGTAAGACCCACCCCTCAACATGTGCTGACGGGCTTTGGGGTTCCCACCAGCTCTGTGGGAGCTGCCTGAAGCTTCGCTTGTAAAACCTGAACCCAGCTCAGAGCAGCCCCAGCAGAGCCACTGGAAACCAGTTAGAAAGGTGTCCTGGGCACTGGAGGAGGGTGGAGGTGCAAAGAGAAGCGGGTGAGAGGTTTGTGGGGGGCACCAGCTGGCACCTCATCCCCATCACCTTGAGGAAGGAGTGATGGAGAGCAGGAGCTGGTGTGATTCTGCTGTGGGTTTCCCACCATCCCATTTTCCTTTTAGGGTTTGTTGGATTTGGGAAGGAGGGCAGGATACCTGGTGAGTGGGACATCTCCTGGGACTGGTGTAGCACCTGGAGGTGGCTGAGAATCCACGCTTAGGACCTTTCCTGTCCAAAGGCAGCCCTGGTGGGTGAAGGAAGATATGCAGAATGCCCCAAACCCCACCAGGTTTAAGTGGGCTTGGCTTTGGGGCACGTCCAGAGCATCAGAAAGAGCTTTTCAATCTGTGGCAGCTTGCCAGCAAATTAGAATGGGAAGATAATGCAAAATGGATGCATTGTCTAAAACTCATTCATTTTCCCTCTGTCTCACTTACTGGGAAACTTGTCCTGGCCACAGAGCCTTGATGTGTTGGCTTTGGCAAGGATGGAGTGCAGGAGTGTGGGGGGTGGCCGGAATCGTCCTCTGGGCAAGGGGGGTGGGAAGGGTTGTTTGGGGGATTTCCGTGAGATTTCTGTCTCTTTTGAAGCCCTGAGGTATGAACTCCTCTCAGGTGGGCACTTGGGGTGGATGTGGTGTGTGCTCCATGCCAGCTCCATCTACTCAGGAGCAGTGGGGAAAATCAGGAATGGAGAGGGCACAGCAGGGAATATAAGACCAAAACATCAACCTTCCCTGTGCACCTGAGAAGCAGCAGCTCTTCTAAAACCAGGAGTGAGTTCCCCGAGGCTTTCCAAGGGATGCTCGTGGACAACTCCCATCTCAGCAGCTTCCTGGGAAAAAAAGAAAAAGCCCTCATCAATTACTAGACGTGGTGCTCAGTGTACAGAGCAGTTCCGAAAACGAGCTAATGGGGAGAAACCAATTAGACAGATTGATTAGCCCAAGATCAGATTCTGGTTGCTGAGATGATTGATGGGAAGGATTAATCACGTTGCCAGAGATAACCCAGCCAAGGCGAGTGGCTCTGTCTGAGACTCCTGGGGATGTTTCTCTGAAATCCCGTGGCTGGTTCCTCTCTGTGTCCCTCCAGCTGCAAGAACCCAAATGTCTTTGTTGGCTTCACGTCCTCAGGAGGGGCCTCTTGGCTCGTTTCTCCTCCAGGCACGAGCCCGCTTTTCTCTCTGCTTTTCTCTCTGCTCCTGCTGCTTTAATCTTGTCATTATACAGATTTGCATATTTCTTTCTCAGCCTCCTCTTCCTTTTATTCCACCCCCAAATCTCTTTCCCGGCAGCCACCCTGCAGCTCTGGCTTTGCTGTCACACAGGCACAGCTGGGACTCTCCACATCCCCCAGTGACCGGTGACAACCTCTGCCCACCGAGTCTTTTCACCACCCTGTGCTTGTGGAGTCGCTTCTGTGTGAAAATTTGGGATGTCATGGAAGCCCAGAGTGGTTTGGGTTGGAAGGGACCTTAAAGCTCGTTTCATTCCACCCCTCCCCACACCATGGGCAGGGAGACTTTGCACTGGACCGGGTTGCTCCAAGCCTCGTCCAGTTGGTCCTTGGACAATTCCAGGGGTGGGACCATGTGGTGTCTCCAGTCATCTGAGGGCCAGCAGGTCACTGGGGATGGAAGGAAGGGGTTTGGCAGCCCAAAATAGCACAAGATGCTTTTCCAGGGAGTTTAAGAGCTTGTTGCACTGATGACATTGAGCTCTGGTGGCAGAAGGTGTGTTGGAGGCAGGGAGATGGTTCTCTGGGAGACCTTTTCTTTCTCTTTATGGGAAATAAGGAAAACCTCATTGTTTAAATGGTGTTTCTTGAGCTGGCTCCGAGCTGGGTCCATTTTCAGGACAAGAAAAGGGATGATCTTGTTTTTTCCCATTCCATTCCTCCTGGATCCTGCTCAACTGTAGGACATTTGGGGGCTTTTGGGTGGGGTTTTTCCACTTTTTTCTTGCTCTCTCAGACCCACCCCCTGTCACAGCCCAGGTTTTAGTCCAGATTACCTCACTCAGCAGCTTCAGGGATGAAACCAGGGGTACAAGAGGGACACAGGATGCTGTGGTGGCTGGGTTGGTGCTGGGGAGCAGCAAGACCAGGATGACCTGTCAGGAAAATTCAGTGCTCTTAAAAATGCCCTGAATTTAGGACTCACCCCTTGACCTGGAGAAAACTCCAGCCCAGATCTGTATTTTTTACTTATATGTTTGAATTTAATGTTGTTGGTGTTTGGTGTTGAGGTGTTAAAGCTCGAAACAAATGTGATGTCTCCACATCTCCGAGCTCTGGTCTGAAGCTCTTTGCAAACTCAAGGGAAGACTTTTCCGTGGTTTTTTTCCCCATTCCCTCCACAAAAGCTCTGGAAGTTCAACCTGGACCTTCTGCACCTCCATGAGGAGCTGGGCCAGGAGGTCTGGAGTGGGGAAAAATCCAGATACTTAAATCTTTCCCTCTGCTTAAGCATGACTCAAACTTTAGTAATGAGGAGGGAATTCAGTAATTCGAGGAGGGAATTCAGATCCTTGCTCGAGCATCATCTGGTGGGTTTGGAATGTGGTTTTTATCCTGCCTTGGTGTTGTGTGAGTGTTTCCAGCAAGGACCTTGCTGATCCTGCTGGGAAACCCCTGTGTTGGGGGGTTTAATGGCAGGTGGGGAAGCCAAGGGATGTGCTGGCTCGGAGAGCAGTGCAGAAGGTGGCAAATCATGGGTGAAGTGGCCAAAACCTGGAAGCAGATCCCGTGCAGGGACCCTCATCCTGCTTGGAGGTGTGGTGGGATCTGGTGAGATTCCAGCAGGTACCTCCTTCCCTGTGCTTTTGTTTCCTTGTCAATGGAGGGAGTCCAGGGATAATATTCCTGCCTTGTGGAGAGAGATGCCAGCAAATGGAAAGCCTATCGAATTATAAGGGAAAAGCAAGTAATTTCTGCTACAACTTTCCTCCGAGTCCCCCTGGCAACGTTTGTGTCTTAGCAACCACATTTTCCTATTTAAAAATGTTTAAAACATTAAAAAACAACAACAACAACGCATTAAGCACAGGATTAAGTGCTTTCCTGAATCAAAGCCTAACTAGATAAATGAAATGCTGTTAATTGAATCAGGGATGCACTGTGTTTTCAGCCCCCCAATTTGCATAGCATTTGCATTTGATTGAAAAGCCATCATTAACGTGGAGCAGTGGTAGTAGGTGCCCCCATGTCTCTGGCTTTGGGTGTCCCCCTCCTGCTGGCTTGGGGAGGGGATGGATGGGCTGGGGTTGGTGGATGAGTTTGGGCAGAGCCCAGAGCTTGGCTGTGCTTGGTCCCTCAGCATCCTTGTGCCTTTGGTTGCATCTGCTTGGAGAAACACGTGGTGAGGGATGGAGAAGGTCCAGGAGATGTTGGATCTGAGGGAGGTGCCACAGCCAACATCCCACGGGGTGTGTTGGGTGTGTGTCCTGCTGCAGAGCCATGGAGGGCAGAGCAGCTCCCACTGTGGTGCTCCTGGTTGGCTCTTTCTCTATCAGACATTGCCTGAATCAGCTCCTGGCTAAGGAAAAATCAGGTTATCCTGACAAAACCCGGAGTGGTGTGGGAAGAGGAAGGCAGGGCACAGGCTGTGCTGGGATAGCCACCCCCTGGGGTGTTTGCACCCCTGTGCTGGGCGTTGTTGCTCCCTAAATGTGAGCCTTGTGGAGCATCACGTGTGGGTGACACAGGTGGTTATGTGTATTCCCCACAGATCACAGGGAGTGTGGTGTGGGGCTAAAAGCTCCAAAGGCAGTAGCCTGGAAGACCCTGAACCCTCCATCCTCCTCCAGCTGCCTCCAGTGCTGCTGATGCTCAGGGGCAGATCCTGCTGGGAAAATAACCCCAACCCATCAGGGATCCCGTGCCTGCTCTGTGTGCCACAGGGCAGGGGAAGGAGGCACATCCATGGGGGGTGATGGAGAGACTGTAGGTGTTATCCTGACCCTGTGGTGATGCTCCTCTCCAGGGAAGAGCATCCAGCTCCACTCTCCAGCTTTCCACACTGGGAAGAGCCCTGGTCTCAGCTGGGACCTGCAGCTGAAGTTTTACTGGGAGGAGATGATGGGGATTCTGCTGGAGCTCCTCAGCAGAGCCAGGAATGTTGGATGGATGAGGGTGGGCTCTGCCCCTCTAAAGTCTCCCCCCAAAAACACCCCATGGGGCTCATGCAAAAGGAAGGGGACCCTTCTGTGGGGACGGGATGTGCCGATGCCGCTTTTCCATCGGCTGCAGCTCTGGTCCCAGCCTCCCTCCCGCTGGATCCTGGCCAGGCTCCCTGCTCCTGCTGAGCTGGTGCCCCTTTCTTGGGTCCCTGCCACCACCACCACCGTGCCAGTCCACTCCAGGGAATTACCAGCAGATTCTTAATTAAGTGGGAGGCTCTGGCCACCCTCTTGAAGGCGATCTCTGCCCGTGGATGCATCCAGGGCTGAGAGACGGGATCCCGAGGGCTGAATCCGTGCTTGGATGTTTCCCAGTGGGGTTTAACAGTGAAAAATGAACCCCCCCCCACAAACCTAATTTGGGGTTTTAATGATGATTCTGCCTCCCTGCTTCCTGCAGGTCCCTGTCCCTTGGTGCTGGCCATGTGAGGAGGGTGCACAGCTCCAAGGATGTGGCACCAGTGTGGGCTGGGAGGTGCCTCAGGGGACACTTCCAGTGCCCCAGGGCTGTCAGACACCAGTGGAGGGAATTCCCTGAACCCACCTTTGCTGTCTCTTCTTCCCATTTCACCCCTGTTTCTGCCTTCTGCAAAAGTGGTTCTTCCTGGTGCTCTTTGGGTTTGACCCACGTGGTTCCAACAGGCACAGCATGGAGGGTGAGGAATCTCTGCAAGGATCCCCAGGCGCTTTCCTGGGTTCTCCCTGTTGCTCCCAGTCACTTCAATCCCATTTTCTTTTTGTTTCTCCCCACAGTGAGGTTTAACCTGTTGGTGTGTTGAGCTCTTTAAAGAGCTGGCTGGAGGGAAATCCCACGAAAGCCTTTGATGGAGCAGACCCTGCTGCTTCCAGAGCTCAGGGATAAGGAGCGACTGACCCAAATGCTTGTCTGTGTGTGGCTCCATGACATGGAACCTCCATGACTCCTGTTATCTGGGTGCATCAGGATGGGTGGCTTTTCCCCCTCAGTGAGTCCAGCCCATGGCCAGGGAGGGTTTATGGAGTGCCAGGAGATTTCAGAGATCTCACTTTGCCTCCTGGTTCTGCAGGAGAACCAGCAGATGCACTCGGGGCTACTGGGGGTGTTGGCAGGTTTTCCAGGGCTCAGGGATGGATGTAGAGGGGTGTTAAAGTGCTGTTTGAACAAACATCACCCATCAGCATGGAGCAGGAGGGTGGTGACTCCAAGATCCATCCCTGGGACCCACAATTGCCAAATACCAAATACCCTGCAGCTCTTCCCCCTCTTCTTTCCTCCCCCGTTAATATTTTTAATTAAAAGCGCCACCAGCACGCGCAGGAACTGCCCAGATTGGCATATAGGTAGAACAATCCATTCCTGCTCATCCTGAGGATCTTTGGTGCCCGACGAGCACCATCCAGCAGAGCTCTCACCTTCTCCCACGGGCTGGAGGTGCCAGAGCTACTCCTGAGCTCCTGCCCATCCAGAGGGCACGAGCGCCAGTCCTGGCTGGCAGCCGAGGTCGGGCGAGCGGAGTTTTGTCGGAGCAGGAGGGAGGAGCTGCCGCCCTTGGCACACGGTGAATAAAAAGCCAGGGAATCGCCGTGGCACGGAGTTCTTTATCCGGAGCGGGCGGATCCGGGCGGCGTTTGACGCCGAGGGGTTCAATCCAGCAGGACCCGCTCCTGGCAAAGCAGAGAGCGGCGTTTATTTATTCATGACTTCCTCTGTCATTCCAACCACGGCAGCTCCGATGGAGCCGCAGCCGAGCCGGGGCTGCTCGTGGGAGCAGGAGCTTCCCACCCACTATGGGGCAGCTCCATGGCAAGCCAGAACATCCCAAAGGGCGATGGATGTGGCTCTGATTCCGCCTTCCCCGTGGCACGGTGGGCATCGATGGAGCCGGGTCGGGAGTCGAGCGTTGGGAGCGTTGTGTCATCCCGGGATTTCGTGGGATCCTTTGTGCCACTCACCTTGCTGGGCTGATGAAAGACCCGTCTCTCCTTCTGCTGGGGTTTCATATCCGTCAGCAACGGGGGCCGCTAGGAGCGGTGAATAATCCCGGTGGAATGGCTGTGATGGGAGGAATTATGGTTAATTAACATATTAATAACAGCGCCGTGGCCCCGGTGAGGCGCTTCCCCAGCCGGCACCGACCCGGGCGATGCTCCTCCCGCACCCAGTGAGCTTGGCAAAGGAATTCCACTGCTTTCCTTAATTAATTTAATTTTTTAGCAGGGGAGCAAATGAGCTGCCACCAGCAGAATTCTGGGGGGTGAGGACATAAATGGCTCTTTTCTCTCCATGGCACGCTGGATTCCGGTCACGTCTGTGCCGAACACGTGCGCTGCCCATGCAGATGCTCGGAGCGATCCGGAGAAGTTTCCGTGGCTGGGGTGGGTGGTGGGAGACCTCCAGGGCTTCCTCTGTCACTTCAAATCCCTTTGACCCTCCCTGGGCTCTGACATTCTTGGCATTCTGAATTTCTTAATCTCTCTCCCGTTCGGTTTGGGATGGGGATTAGCATGGAAAGGGGAGATCTGGTTTCAGAGCGTCGTGTCCCCCCTTTCCTTCCTGCAGCCCCCCCCGGACATGCTGAGGTTTGAAGGGTTGAGTTGGTTTCTTTTTCTTCATCCACCTGGTTTGCATCTGTAGCAGCAACAGAATTGGTGTTTCGGGGCCTCCCCGGTGGCTGAGCTGGAAGATCTCGGTTTTTTTGAGCTTCATTTTGACTTTTAGAAGGGAGAACCACCCTAAATCTGGCCGTTCCATCCCTCCGGTCTGAATGTTCGGGAAATCTTTGGTGGTTTGGGGAAACATCAGTTCGGGTTTTATTGGAAACCAACTGGCCAGGCTTTTGGGGGTTTTGATGTGTGAGGAGGTGCTTGAGGAGCTGCCTTGACCTCGAAGGGTGTTGGGGATGAGGAGGAATCCTTACTTGGGGCTAAGTCTTATGGATGCTTTTGGGCCATTCCATGCTGAGATAACCTTTCCTCATTGATAAGTGAGCTGAGTCACCTTCTGAATTTGTGTAATTGGAAAATAATGATCTAGAACCTCATTTTATCTCTCTTTTTTTAATTTCATATGTTTGTTAATACTTTAAATTTGAAAAGCTGGTCTTTGATATGGGTCTGAGGGCATTTACCCCATATGGAGCTGCCTGCCATGGCCGGGACATTTATCTTTCCTTTGGTCATCCTAAAAATCAGGGGATTTGGTTATTCCTGAAAAACAGAGGGCAGGGAGGGAGACAGGCCATCCAGGGGGGGTTGGCACTGTTTGCACGTGGGTTACACCCCCAAAGCTGCATCTGTGGGCACCCAAAGAGGGGATTGGGTGGGATTTGGGGTGCCCAGCACCGGATGATCCCACAGCTGCTCTCAGCTGTCTCCAGCAGCTGCTCACAGAGGGGTCAGGGGGGAAACGGCACCCCCAGGGCGAATCTGGCATCGGAATTATAAAAAGAGTTTCTATTTTGGGAAAAGTGAGGGTAGGAAGAGCCAAAAATGTGAGTGGAGAAGCAACCTGAGCCCATCTCGGGCTTGTCCGTGCCTTGGTTTCCCTTGGAGATGAATCCAAACCCTTGGGTGGGTTTTGGATGTGGGAATGATGCTCCTGTTATCCCAAGGGTCCTCTCTTCATCTCTCTGATGAAGGAACACACAGCTCCCTT
The DNA here is from genome assembly GCA_035222235.1 of Margarornis squamiger. Taxonomy (NCBI): domain Eukaryota; kingdom Metazoa; phylum Chordata; class Aves; order Passeriformes; family Furnariidae; genus Margarornis; species Margarornis squamiger. Next base: position 7,328 of record JAWWTY010021953.1, on the reverse strand, counting down.
TTTGCTTTCTAATCCTTCTATTTAACCTGGGCAAACTCTCTGCCTTTCCAGCCATTAGGGCTCCAGGAGGGTTGGGGAGCCTTTGGAATTGTGTTCTCGGGGAGGCTCTGGCATAAATCCATCCCCATCTAGGCTGGGGGTGATTAGCCAAAAGCCATCAGACTCCCTGGAAATGTATGGAAATGCCAAGCTCGAGCAGATCCATCAGCGTGCAGCAGTTCCACCAGGATGGCCACGTTCACGGCCCCTAAATCTGCTCGTTAATCACTTCTCATTTATTTCAGGAGCCGGAAAATTCAAATCCGAAACATCCCACCCCAGCTGCGATGGGAGGTAAGAGGAGCGAGCGGAGAGGACTAGATCAGATTTAAGGCCTAATTTTCTCCCCTCCAGGTTTCTGTACTTGGGATTAAAGTCAGTTTTTCCTTTTCTTTGTTATTAATTGGGTCTAATTATACAAGTCCGTTGCTTGTTTCTCTCCCATTACAGGAGGAAAATCAACTGATAGAAGCAACGTAAGCGACACCAACAAAAATCCCCATTAATAACGGGGGTTTATGATTTATCTATTGTATAAGGAACAAAATGGATCCTTTCTTCCCGCTGCCTGCTGGGACTTTGCCCTGACTCTTTTTTCCCCCCCCGCTGGCTCCGAGGCCCCTTGGTCCAGCGTCCTGGGGCAGGCAGGAGCTTCCTCCACCTAATTGCTTGTGAAATCTTAATGACCAGACAGCTGCCTTGTATTGATGGGTTGTATCTCCCTGATCTATCCTGACAATCCTGGCGTAAAGCGGGTTTGTTTTCTCCCTTTGCCAGGTTTTGGATGGTTTGCTGGCCCAGTATGGCACCGTGGAAAACTGTGAGCAAGGTAGGGCTGAAATAAAAGCTGTGTTTGTTTGTTTTCAGCCCTGGGTTCTTTCTTGGGGGGGAGGAGGGCAAGGAGGGACACGTGGCTTTCCTTTGTGAGCAGAACCCCTGGCTGAGGATGTCAAGGGGTCTCAGCCTGGTTGCTGAGGCATTTTTTTGTTCCCTATTCCCAAAGATAAGTCCGTGGGGTGGCTTCAGGCAGCACAAGTGGGTGTTCCCACATGGGGGTTTTATTCCTTGGGAAGGTGCTGGATGCTCTCCCGAGGCACCAGGGACTCTGTGTCTCTGCTCAGCAGATTTTATCTCAGCCTCTAATGGTGGTCACTCGAGGGAAGAGGTTTAATATCACCCCTGGGATGTTTAATGAGAATAGAGTTACCAAAACCCTCTTGGAAATGGAAAGGAGGGCTCGGAGGAGCGCCTGGGATTGTCCCTGGGCTCTGGAGTTGGCAGAGGGATGGATCAGCATCCTTTAAACAACCAGCAGGGTCTGTGGTGCCCATGAATCCAGCCTGGGCTGAGCCTTTGGATACTCTTCCCATGCAGGGAAAACCCTGTTTGTAAATCCCTGGGGAGCCCCAGAGGAGATGTATCCAAGCAGGGACTCACCTGGGGAGTCTCCCAGTGTTTTTGGGAGGGATTTGCTCCTCGGTGGTCCTGCTGCCTCTCCAATCCCTGCCTCTCTTGCCCGCAGTGAACACGGACAGTGAGACGGCCGTTGTGAACGTCACCTACGCCAACCGGGAGCAGACCAGGCAGTAAGTGCCCCGTGTCCCTTGGGAATTCAGGCTGCCTTCCCTGCTCCTTGAAAACAGGATTTCCAGTGCTGGGGGCCACATCCCCCCCAAAAAATTCCTAAATTTTGGCTAAAAAGGCAGCAAATCTCTGCGGTTGCCCCTGCACTCTGATTTATTTCCCTTCACCTTGGGTTGGATTTCCAAGGTTTTTGGCTTTTCTTGGTGGCTCAGAGAGTGAAAACATAACTTTTTGCCCGGGGTAAAGTGGAGGTTTCCTTGGACTTTCATGAGTTTGGGAGTTATGTCTCCAGAAGAAGTAATAATGAGACCAAACATCAGATCAGATACCAGGCAACGTGTGGGAGACTTGCAGCTCCCTTCCTTCCTTTTTCCTCCTCCAAGGATGCTCCGTTCAGTGTCTTTCCCTGGTCCCTTCACACCCTGCAGGGAGAATCTCAGCTCAGCAATTTTTAGGAGTTTTTTGGTTAGTTTGAGGGGTTTCTTTTTTTTTGTAAGAGTTGAATCACTGACCACTTTGTGGAGCTGAGGAGGCTTCACGGAGCTGCGGAGCACGGTGACCAAATCCATGGCCTTGCTCTTGCTGCCAGCCCCACCTATCGACAGCTTTCAGCTCTTGCATCCCTGAATTCCAGCCGGGAGAGGGATTCGAGATACCAGGCAAAGATCGTAGCGTGGAGGAGCTGTGGGAATCACTCCTTCCACAATCCTGTCCTTGCTTTGTGTTCCAGGAGGGATTCCCCTTAAAATCTGGGCGAAAAGTCCTGCCAGGTCCTCTCAGCATCGATGGAGTTTCCTTTCCCTGCTCCTGGTGTTTCCTCACCGGGGAACATTTCTCCCATTCTGGGTCGAGCTGCTCGAGCATCCCAGGAGAGACCCCCTCCATCCCAACCCGCCCTCCTTTCCTTTCCAGGGCCATCATGAAGCTGAACGGGCACCAGCTGGAGAACCATGCTCTGAAGGTGTCCTACATCCCGGACGAGCAGTCGGCACCGGGGCCAGAGAACGGGCGGCGGGGCGGCTTCGGGGCACGCGGTGCCCCCCGGCAGGGCTCCCCCGTCTCCGCGGGCGCCCCGGTCAAGCAGCAGCCCGTGGACATCCCCCTGAGGCTCCTGGTGCCCACCCAGTACGTGGGGGCCATCATTGGCAAGGAAGGGGCCACCATCAGGAACATCACCAAGCAGACACAGTCCAAGTGAGTCCCTTGGCGGTGGTTGAGGTGATGGGTTGGTTTGGGGTTTTTTTGGAAAATGGGCTGTGTGAGGCACGTCCATCCCTCCTGCCCTGCAGGGCTGTGTGTCCAAGAGCCATCTTCCCACTCCCTGTCCCAGCCAGGCTCTCTGGCTACGATTCCCTCCATGTGTCCCTTTGCCAGGGCTGGGATGGGACCCAGCCAGTCTTTAGCTTCACCCACGTGCTCTTGGGTTTGGCCCCTGAGCTGATGTTGGGCATGGCTCTAGTCCCCCAAGGAAGGCTTTGTGTGGGATGGGAGGTGATGGACAGCCCATCCTGTCCCCCACGCACGTGATTGTTCCACCACTTCATGACTCCTGTTGCTTAAAATAAATATATACTGATGCCTTATTTGGATTTTGGGGATTTGAGCTTCCAAGCTCTGCATCCGTGGGGGATATCAAGCCCAGAATTCACTCTTCCTTCCTTCCCTGGGTGCAAATCCAACCTTGGAATGGAGGGTGGGCTCCAGGCTCACACGGGTGGTGTCAGGAAGCCACGGGGCCCCTTCCCAGCTCCCATCCTGCGCTTCCAGGATCGACGTGCATCGGAAAGAAAACGCGGGAGCCGCAGAAAAAGCCATCAGCATCCACTCCACCCCCGAGGGCTGCTCTGCTGCCTGCAAGATGATTCTGGAGATCATGCAGAAGGAGGCAAAGGACACCAAGACGTAAGGATTTCCCACGTGTGCAGGAGCTGTGGTTTGGGGCACTCCAAGCAGTGGGATTTGAGCTTCCCCCAGCCCCCTGTACCCAATCCCTCCTTTTCTGGTTGCTCTGATCCTTCATCTTTGGATTTCTCCCCTGTTCCTCTCTCAAGGGCTGATGAAGTGCCTCTGAAAATCTTGGCCCACAACAACTTTGTGGGGCGCCTGATTGGCAAAGAAGGGCGGAACCTGAAGAAAGTGGAGCAGGACACGGAGACAAAAATCACCATCTCCTCGTAAGGCTCTTTGTTTCCTTTGGGGAAAGCAGGGCAGAACTTCCACAGGATGGGGAGGAAGAGGAGGAGGCAGGTGGGGGATGAGGGTGGGCAGAGATGCTTCAGTCCCCAGAGCTCTCTTGAAAAACCTTGGTGTTACATTTTCTGTATTCCCATCTCCATCCCTTTGGTGTTCCCATCCCATACCCTGGAAGAGCCCAGGCCAGGCTGGTTTCATGACCAGCACTGGAGTTTTAAATCCTATTTTTGGGGAAGGCAGAGTGGATTTCCCAGTGCCAACCATGATTCTGGTCCTGCCTCTGAGCGTGGCAGTGACACCCCGTGTCCCCAACAGCCCAGTAGCACCACTGGAAAGACTGGAGGTCCTGGTGTCTCAGGGTCCTGGTGCTGATGCTCTTTCCCACCAGTTTGCAGGACCTGACTCTGTACAACCCCGAAAGGACCATCACAGTGAAAGGCTCCATCGAGAACTGCTGCAAAGCAGAGCAGGAGATCATGAAGAAAGTGAGGGAAGCCTACGAGAACGATGTGGCCGCCATGAGTGTGAGTGCCCTTGGTCCTCCCTTGGCTGCTGGCAGCTCCTCTGGGATGATGCCCTGGTAAAAGCAACACCCTTTTCTCTCCTCAGTTACAATCCCACCTCATCCCTGGCCTTAACCTGGCTGCTGTTGGCCTCTTCCCTGCCTCCTCCAACGCGGTGCCGCCGCCACCAAGCAGTGTCTCTGGGGCCGCCCCATACAGCTCCTTCATGGTAGGTGGACACCCAGCAGCTCAAACTGCTCCTGCTTCCAGCTCGGGGGTCTCTCCTGCGTGGAGAAGACTTGTGTGATGGTCAGGATGCCTCCAGCATCCAGGTCCAGTGTAGGAGTGGGATCTGGTCCTTTAATCTTCTGAAAAGGTGGTGGAGGAGGTGCTTTAGCCCCCATGGGGGTCTGGTGATGGCTCAGCCCTGCACCCTTGGGAGTGGGGTGGTTGAAGGGTGGCACTGAGCCCAGAGTGGTGACACTGAGCCCAGAGTGGTGACACTGAGCCCTCAATGCTGTCCCTGCAGCCTCCGGAGCAGGAGACTGTGCACGTCTTCATCCCCGCGCAGGCGGTCGGTGCCATCATCGGCAAGAAGGGCCAACACATCAAGCAGCTCTCCCGGTTCGCAAGTGCCTCTATCAAGGTAGGGTTGTCCTGGTGGGGACCTCCCCCCTCTGTCACCACCTGCCCAGGCTGGGAGCTTTTCTCCTGGGAAAACCCCCCCAAAAAGCCTCGGTGGGGTTGGGGGCTGGTGCTGCGGTGCAGGGATGCGGGGCAGGACCACCATCCTGCCCACTCCTGTCTCTGTCCCTCTCCAGATCGCCCCTCCGGAGACGCCGGACTCCAAAGTGCGCATGGTTGTCATCACGGGCCCTCCAGAAGCTCAGTTCAAGGTTCTCCCTGTGCTGCCACCACCCTGGGGGGTTCATGGGGTCTCTCAATGCCACCCTGTGGAGATGGGAAGGGAGGAGCAGGGTGGTGACCCCAATGTTGAGCCCCCTGGTCTGCAGCTGAGCAAACCCAAAATCAGCTCTCCCAGGGGCTGAGCTGGTTTGAAACTCCAAGGAACTGGGATTTTGTGGGATGCTGTCCCGTCCTGGGTCCCGGGGATGGAGCTCATGGGGGACACACAAGGGTGGGACATCTTGGCCGGCGCCTGACTCCCTGCTCCATCCCTTCCACAGGCACAAGGCAGGATTTATGGGAAGCTGAAGGAGGAGAACTTCTTTGGGCCGAAGGAAGAAGTGAAGCTGGAGACACACATCCGTGTCCCCGCCTCGGCCGCGGGAAGGGTCATCGGCAAAGGGGGCAAGACCGTAAGCAGGAGCGACACTTGGGTGGGGATGGGACTTCCCTGCGAGGGTGGCTGTGCCCGGGGACATCCCAGGGACAGGGTTTTTGGGGGAATAACTGGGATTTCCCAGGGGGACTCATCCCTTTCTGCCCCTTCCCCGCAGGTCAATGAGCTGCAGAACCTGACGGCGGCCGAGGTGGTGGTGCCACGGGACCAGACCCCTGATGAGAACGAGCAGGTCATCGTGAAGATCATTGGGCACTTCTACGCCAGCCAGGTAGGGCCCCAGAGCTCCTGCTCCACTGCTGGGGGATTCTCCAGAGGCTCCTCTGGGGCTGTGTCCATGTTTGTGCATCCTCCTGTGGAAGTTTTTCTCCATGGGTGTTGGCAGGAGTGGGTTGGTGGGTGAGCTGTGCCTTTTGCCATGTTGGGATGGTGTGGGGAGCAGGGAGAGCTGTGGGAGTACAAAGTGTCACCTCCCAAACCCAACTTCTGGAGGGAAAGCCACCAAAAATGGGACAGGAAGGGATTTCCAGGAGCCATCACCCAGCCCAGCTGAGCACTGTAGTATCTTCCATGGCAAGCAAAGCTGTTTCCCTCATTCCTGAGGTTTTGGTGTCCCTGGGTGTCCCCTCCAGCTTCCCCCTTCCCTCTCCTACAGGGAAAGTCTGAGAGAATTGGGATTGTTGAGCCTGGAAAAGAGGAGCTTCAGAGTCACCTAGTTGTGACCTTCCAGTTCCTGAAGGGAGCCCACATGGAACGTGGAGAGACCATTTCCAAGGGTCTGGAGTGACAGGACAAGGGGGAATGGTGTCCCAGTGCCAGAGGGCAGGGTTACATGGAATATTGGGAAGAAATCCTTCCCTGTGAGGGTAGTGAGGGGCTGGAATGAATTTCCCAGAGAAGCTGTGGCTGCACCATCCCTGGAAGTGTCCAAGGCCAGGTTGGACCAACCTGGTCTATTGGAAGATGCCCTTCCCGTGACCATGGGTGGGACTGGATGAGTTTTCAGCTCCCTTCCAACCCAAGCCACGCCATGACTGTTATTCCCAGATGGCTCAGCGCAAGATCCGGGACATCCTGGCCCAGGTGAAGCAGCAGCACCAGAAGGGACAGAGCGGCCAGACACAAGCGCGGAGGAAATAGGAGCGGCACGGAGAGCGGCGCCGAGAGCGGCACGAGCCAAGGCCGGGCTTAAGAGTGGCTGGGAATCAGTTACCGTAGACAAGACGGGAATATTTTCATTATTGGGGCGGGATTCAGGGCAGTTCGATTGGCTTCCGAGGTCGAGGGGGAGGGAACACACCATTGCATCCGTTTGGAGCTCCACCTGGCAGGGACAGCTGCTTAAATGAGCCAGAGGTGCTGCTGAGGTGGGGCCCGTTCCTGGGGGGATGGAGAGGGGAAGCTGGGTCCTCTCAGGGTGCTGGATCCCCTTGGGATGCTGGATCCCCTTGGGCTGTCCTCTCCAGGATGCTGGATCCCCTTGGGATGCTGGATCCCCTTGGGCTGTCCTCTCCAGGATGCTGGATCCCCTTGGGATGCTGGATGCCCTTGGGATGTCCTCTCCAGGATGCTGGATGCCCTTGGGATGTCCTCTCCAGGATGCTGGATGCCCTTGGGCTGTCCGCTCCAGGATGCTGGATCCCCTTGGGCTGCTGGATCCCCTTGGGCTGTCCTCTCCAGGATGCTGGATGCCCTTGGGCTGTCCT
>JAWWTY010021952.1:0-26971 GCA_035222235.1 Margarornis squamiger | reverse complement strand
AAGTCTAGGTAGATGACATCAGTTGGTCTTCCCTTGTCTACTGTTGCAGTCACTGCACTAGCAGAAAACCGCCACATTGGTCAGGCACAATTTGCCCTTAGTAAAACCAAGCTGGTTGCCTTAGATCACCTCCTTTTCTTGCATGTGCCATAACCTTGTTTCCACAAGGATCTGTTCCATGATCTTCCCAGGCACAGAAGTGAGGCTGACAGGTCTTTAGTTCCGTGAGTCTTCCTTTTCCCCTATTTTAAAATTAGGAGTCATGTTTCTTTTTTCCCAGTCAGATCCTCACCTGACAACCATTAATTTTCAAATACGACAGAGACTGATTTGGCAACAGCATCAACCAGTTCCCTCAGGACCCTGGCATTCCTCTTGTCAGAACCCATACAATTGTAGCTGCTGAGTTTGGTCAGGTGGTCCTGAAGCTACTCTTTGCTTAGAGTGAGAGGGAATTTTGCTTCCCTTTTCAGCGGAAGGTTCAGGAACTTGAGAAACATGGGAAGCCTAACTGTTCAGTAAAAGACCAAAGCGAAGAACTCATTGATCTCAGCCGTCTCCATATTTGTTACCAGTTCTCCTTTCTCATTTATCAAGGAAGTACACTCTCCTTGTCCCTTCTCTTATGACTTAAGTAGTTATAGAAGATCTTCTCATTATGTTTCACATCCCTCCCAAAATTCTGTTTCATCTGTGCCTCAACTTTCCTTACCCCAGCCTGACAGATCCAAACCTATATTCCATACCACTATATTCTCCCCAGGAAAAATGTCCCTGCTTCCACTGGCTATACATTTATGCCTTATTCCTCAGTGTGAGGAGCAGGTCCTTGTGCAGCCATGCCAGTTTCTGACCTGCCTTACTTCATTTCCTACATAACAGGATGGTGTGCTCTTGCACTTTTAGAAAAGTGACCTTAAAGAAATAGCAGCTCTGTTCAGCCCCACTGTCCTTAAGAATAGTTTCTCGAGGAACCTTATCCACCAGCTCTTTAAACAAATGGAAGTTTCATTTTCTAAAGTTCAGGGACTTGAATTCGCTGTTTGTGAGGCCCATATTCTTCAATATCATTGATTCAATAATACTGGAGTGTCTTCCTACATCTCCAAAACTTTGTCTTCACAAATATTTAGAAAAAAAAAAAATATAACTGGAAGCCACAAGTATCTGTGAGCTGTGCCTTTCCTTTAGGTTTTCTTGATCATTAAGTCACTCTTCTTTTGGTTTTCTTAATTGTAAAATAGGAATAATAATAATAATACTTTCTTAGCTCAAGGGGAATTTATATCAGTTGTCTACGGAATGAAAATATGTGTAAATGTTTATTTTCTTACTAATTTATTGTGTTTTATTTGTGAGATACACATATGAAACAGTATAAATTGTTGGTTAGTGAAGAATGAAGAAGCTGTAATAAATTGAAAAGTACATATTAAGTCTACAAAATGTAGAAAATGCCTTCATAATAGTTGTCTAAATACAGAATTATAGTGATAGCTTTTTTATTTTATAGACTATAGAATAGTGAAATAATGTGTGTGATCTGTTTGTACAGAGGTCTTTAAAGACAAAAACAGATGCACTGAGTGCTGTATGGCCAGGTGAAATTACATAATTGAAATAGAAGCCTCTCAGTTATAGAAGGAAGACAAATAAACAGCAATTAAATAAGTGGGAAGGGGACACTGTGAACAGCAATCAAAAAGGACACAGATGGGATATGTATTACTGAACATCCCTAAAAATGCCCTAGTACACTACAGACATGCAACATACAGTGATAAGCAAAATGGAGATCAAAGAATTGTGAAGCATTCTCCTATAAAGTAGAATTTACATGCTCAAATTTCTTTTACATTTTTCCTTTGGAATGCAGTTTTGTGATTTTGTTTTTTCTTAAAATTAACTACTTTCCCTTTGAAAATTAGTAATTTGTGAAACACATAATATGGGACACTGTTACGATTGGAGAAAAAATATGAAAGATTATAATATAATATAATTATAATCAAGTCAAGAAGATTTAGAGGTATTTTCTACAGTGTTGTGTATCACTGCTTCCCACACAACAGTTTAATTAGGGAATTCTTTGAACTGACTGAAACAGGATCCTCATAGAATAGTACTGGGTGACAGTACAATGACATGATTCTCCAGAATGAGAAGATGCCCCAGAAATTGTTTAGAGAAATCAAATTCTTGACACTTTCTGTCTAAAATATGAATATTTTCTTACTGTTTTATCAAATCAACAGTGGTAGTTAGCATCCTGAGAGGTTGCTTTTAGAGACCTGCATTTATATTCCTGTTCCACCTCTTTTTTGATATTGAGCAAGTGAATTAAGATGAAACTTTTGAATATATGCAGTTGAACATACAGAAAATTAGGAGGTGAAATCTGCACCATAAAGGTGCAAATCTTTACACTGCATGCAAAACTTGCAGCGGAGCAATTGAAAGTGCTGAAGAGTCTGACAGCTATCCCTGAAGAGTTCAGGTCTCGAGGCAACAAATCCATGCTCATGAAATCCTCCATTCAGGTTAATAAATGCTGTTCTTCAAGAATATTTCTTCAGGCACAACATAAACATGATTTCAGATGGAATTTCCTATACCTTTTTTTTTTTTTTTTTCCTTTTTTCCAGATCTGGAAAGGGTCACTGCCCAGTTCCTGTGAAATTACCTTTTTGAGATCAACTAGTTCAAGATGCCTGCAGTGTCACATCCAAATCTGATCTCCTTCTGCAACTGAAGCAAACATAGCCCAAATATTTAAAAATGTAGAGATTAACCTCCTGCTACTCAGACCTCCCATTTCTGAAGGACGTTAAATAACACCTTCCATCAATGCCTGAAATGTTCTCAGATGCTGCTAATGAGAGCCATGTAAGTAGCTAATATAGACTGAAACATTTATGCCGTGCTATAACAAACTAAAACATTTAGCCAATATAATTAGTCTACACCAGATATTCTATAACCAGGCTGAAATGTTTTCTAGAACAAAAGGAGATGTCTGATGCAAACTTGACAACCTTCCATCTTTATTACAGATGAATATTATATCTGTTTGTGAAATTTTTCATTAATTTTACTGAGCTTCTTGGTTATGTACCATAGTAGAAATATCAGAATTTAGCCTCTTTGTTAAGAGCAGACAGTAAAAAAACTATAAAACATACACCTCCACCGTCACCAACCTGTCCACCCCACACACACACAGATCTGTAACCTGCCAGCTTATTAGTGCTAATATTTACCACTATGACTAGCAGTCCCAGGAGATATGTGAAGTAAAATGTAAGCAGAGGCTGTTGATATGTCCATTTAAAAGTGCAAACATGCTAAAAGAAAGGCTGCACTTCAAAGGAGTCTACCATGGTGAAGTCACCAACAGGACTCCTAACAATGCAATTTTTTCTAAATGAGTGCCCAGTAAGCTAATACACTTTTTAAATACAAGTCTTTTGTGCCAAATGATAAAGTACAATCATTTTCAATCTGGTAAAATGAATGAACTTTCAACAAGAACTGACGGTGCACAATGTGTATGCACTTTGTCAGTCCTGCACATAGCACAAAAGAGAGTTATCTGAAACAAATCCCTTCTGTAAGGGAGGAATAGGAATCAGTAAACATATAAAGTAGTTATCGCACAGGGTGATAACATTTATGATGTGTCAATTGTATTGTGTGTAATATACAGGACAAATGAGCTTCATACGTGTAAGTGTTTATTGTCCACATGTGCACTGGCAGTCAGGGCAGTTTAAGAAAACTTCATGCTGAGACAGCTTCCATCTTCTACCTGTACATGATATGGCTTGTATTGTTATCCTGATGAGATTTCCACTTTCCTTTTCCTGCTGGGTGCAAGGCTTCAATCATTCCATGAATCACTTGCTTCTATCAAGCTCTGGTGTCTTGTGGTCAGTAGAAAATTCAGTCTCATTTCATGGAAAGGAGTGTCAAACCCACATTAGCTTTGGTATCACAGGTTTGTTTGTACTGGCAACCCAAAGACAAAGAAGTCAGAATTAAAACCCTTACAAAATTACACCAAGCATTTTGATATAGGAAAATCAGCATAACAACCTTATTTGGGATATCTAATGAAAAAGCTTTCTACAAATTCTCTAATCTACAACACCTAGCAGCAATAACTTAAATCACATAATTGCACTTGATGTGAAAAAAAAATGGTTCTTTTCATTGTGAATGATAATATATGATATAAGATTTGAAATCTACCTGGTCCAGGCTTCTAATCCCAACAGGGACTGGTGCAAATCCTTTTAGGTAAATAAAACAATTCTGCTATTGATAAACAACACATGCCCATGGGTCACCAACTTTAAAAACAGGTACACAGCAGAAGACAACCAAATACATTTTGGTATTAATCAAGATATTTTCATAGCGTGGAGGCAAGAAGCACCTGCACTGCCACTCTATGAGATGAAGGGGATGATTGCATCCAGGGGTAGACTGTGGCAGAACAGCCTGCCCTCAGTCAGCCTGGAATCTGTTCAGAGAATAGAAGCTCTCTGTGAGGAGCAATTGGTAGTGCCAGGATGTCGTTTGGTGTGTACCAAACTCCAGACACACCCTGCCTTTGATGAGCTCCTACCTGGCCCGTAAATTTGTGGCTGGCAGTCAACCACTTCTTACTGTAAAAACTTACTTCCTCTCACAAGGAGGAGATGCAGGAATTCCAAGATTTGAGGTTTCTTTGGAAATTGCCTGGGATTTGCACACTCCTTATAGACTTTAAGCAAGTGGTGAAGTATGAATTATACTCCCAAAACATAAATAAGCAAAATTTGTCAAGAGTGATCTATATAATAGGTCCAGGCCTTGCCTATAACCTTACTGACATCTGCATACAACCAAGGCAGAGAGACAGCGTAAGTCCTTATGATCTCCATATTCACATTAGAAGAATTGATTTGCAAAATTATTTAATGGTTTAGACTCTACTTTGCAGAAACTCCAGAGATTCATCATGTAATCCAGACCAATAGGTTTGGACACTCCTGTTCATTTGTTCCAGTCTGAGGACTGAGTCTGTGTTGAATGGTGGAACACTGACCTGCTACACATTAACTGGAAAAGGGTTATCTCAAGGACTGTTGACTACCCTCACCACAGTCAAGGTTGCTGGCAAAGGATCCTGAACTCACTACTCCAGAGCTAAGAAGGCCTCTGCTCCTGGAACAAGTGTGACAACAGAGATTGTTACAGATAGAGGAAATATGTTTTAAATTATTCTTTATGTATGTATTGCCCATATTGCTGGTAAGGATGAATCAGATCTGGAACCAAAATTTACATTTAGATCTAGTAAAAAATATTCTAAAATGTTGTTGGACTGGTAGTATGAATTTAGCTGAAATTTGGAAACAAACTCAAATTCTAAATCAGGCAACTGTTGAAGATGTCTCATTGGGCTTTAAAAACATCTTCTATAAACTTACTTCATGGTTACCAAATTGGACCTGGATAAAATAATTGTTTATATTAGTTATATTTCTCATTAGTGTTTGCATAGTAGCTTACTGCATGATAGTAGCTTACTGCTATAGTTGTTGTTCATCTTTATAGTATAGAGTTAGATAAGTTAAGTGGTAGAGACTGGACAAAATATAAGTTTTGTCAAGTCTCTAAAGGAGGGGAATGATGCCTAAGAATTTTAGTGTATTTTTGTATTTCATTTCTCTACATTCAAAGCCAACAAAAATCTAATTGCCTACTGTATCCATGGATTGAATTCTACAAAAGATTTGAAATCTAGTAACTTCCTCTAATCAGATTAAATCAGCTACTAATGCAAATATGACTATGTGAGAATCAGCATATGATGAAACTGATACTTTTTTCTGTTTATATGGGACTGTATCCCATTTTGTAACTAACACAATTAAAACACCATTTCCAGATAAAAGAGGGATGTTGATATTATATGTATCTTTAAAAATTAAATTACTTCTGTTCTATGCAGGAATTTTAGATGAAGAGAAATTGTAGAATCACAGAGTTGAAATCCAGGGAGATAAATGATCTGATATGTATGGTAATTAGGTGACATTGTGAAAAGAACATTAGAAATATGAGAGAGAGACTTTGCAATACACTGTTTTGCTGATAATTTTTCTGCATATGTACTCATTTGTTCCTCTTCAGGACAATATTCAGCTGCTAATCTCTTTATACTTCTACTTGTTCTTTGCCCTTTTGCTCTCATTCACAGCCACATGAATCACTCCCCTTTCAGTTCACATAGTATTATGTGATCATTGCTGATGGTTCAGCTAGCACACAAATCACAGGCAATAAATATGTAAATTGTTCATTTTCTTGTAAACACAAAGCCTTCAATAGAGTATTCATGAACAAAGAGAGTTTCTGGAAGTTAGGGACCTTCTAGAAAATGAAGCATGACTGGGAGAAGATTATCCTTGTTATTGATAAAATCAATATAAATCAATAAATACTTTGCTAGTACTTGCAGGTGCTAGTATCAAAGGAAAATATTAGAGGATTAATGGAAATCTATAATCTTGCTTTCTCTTGGAGAAAAAAGTATATTCTGTTCAGGATTGATTTAATATAAATATTTTGCTACTGGAGCAAAGAGGTCAGTAAGCCCAGGTAGAAAAAACATAAATTCATACTTTAATATTCATACAGTGAACTTTTTTTGAAAATAATAAGTGCAGTTTTAGGCATTAAAATCTTATCCTCAGAGAACCAAGATAGGAACTTAAAGAAAATTATTAATTTGGGAGGTGTTGCATGAAAGAAACCTAAATATAAAAATTGCCCATAATGAAATTATACATGAGCTTTTTACTCTGTTGTCTTAACACCTTTATTTTTCTTCCCATCTGTCCTATTTGAAGGCAACTGTGCAAACATTTTTCCTAAATTTACCAAACTAATTGACTTTGCTGTTGATATTCCAGTGTTTGCTCATATATTTACAGAATTAAAATATATTTGCTTCAAAATACTGTCTGTAAAAAACTCAACAACCCCCCAAAAATGCTGCACCTATACCAACCCTCAAAAAAATAAAACTTATCAAAAAAAAAAACAGGTCAGTTCAATCACAGAGTACTTGTCTGTAGCTCATTTTTTTTCAACATAGAGCAGAACTTTAAAATCTATACCATTTCCTATTACATTTTACAGCATGGCCAGCTTTTGGTTTAGGGTTGTCTTATAAATTTAAATTGTCCCTTTTATGATCACAATGTTCATTTTCAAATAGTTTCAGTTTATATGATTTCTATCCACTTTTCTTTAAAACATCTTGATTCTCAGATCTGAGAACATCTATCTTCAAGCATTTTCACAGCCTTCCCTGCTTGCTGTGTCCCATTTTGCTTTCTATGTCGCCAGACCCTGATTCTCACAGCCTTACTCAGTGTTATGTTAAACAGTTCTGCTGCTGCTGTGCTGCCTTTCTTGGCTTGCATTCTGCATGCCGCACTGATTGCTACCATGCAGACCTATTTTTCCTGTACAGCCCTGTTTGTGCTTCAGTGATTTCGCCTTTACAGTTTTTTGCTAATAAATTACTGTGCAACTGTAATAATTCAGTAGTAAAGCAACAGTTTTCTATCTCAGTGCATATAATTTCTCTCTTCTTCTGTGATGCTGTTTGACATAATATTTGACCAATACCAATATTGTTTGACATGTCCATACTCAGTGTATATGCCAGCATGTTGAGTTCATTGCAGTGATTAGGAATTGTCATTGCAGATATCAATTTAATAAGGTGATGTCAGATCTTTGATACTGGTGGATGTTTCAGACATATTTAAAAGAAAACCTTTGCCCAAAAAAAAGTATGTCAATAAGCTTGTAAATTGTTTCTCCCTTATTCCCTTCGGTTAGCACAAAGCTTGTTCTCTGAAGAATGAGAATTTATATTTATGGCTGGTAAGTGTATGGTGGTTGATACCATCAATATCCTCCCAGCCTTATTCCTGCTGTTTATTTTTTAATCAGAAATGCTTCCAGAATCTGTCAGTTTGGGGACTGATTTTAGTATTTTTTGAGTGGATTTGCTGTAATTTAAATTTTGAGTTAATTTCACTGAATGTCTCCTTTTGCAGGTCATAGCCTAATTTCTTCATCATTTTGCTTCCCTGTGATCTCATTCTCCTCTCTTACCTAAGTGAAACCTTTGGGATTCTGTGAATCTCATTAAATATGGAAACAAGACAACTGCCAACAGGACAAGAGGACATAGACTTAAGCTGCACCAGGGGAGGTTTAGGTTGGAAATTAAGAAGAATTTCTACAGAGAAAGAGTGATTAGATACTGGAATGGGCTGCTGAGGAGGTGGAGGAATCAACACCCCTGGAGGTGTTTAAGTAAAGTTTTTTAAGAGGTGTTGAGAACCTGTAGCTCCAATTGAAAGGCTGTCATTAATCTTAATGCAACCATTGTTTTTATAAGGAGAAGACTTTTGAACTTAGACAGTCATACTGTCTTGGAGACCTATCTTGAAAGTTTCAACTTCTACTGCAAAAGCAGACTGCATGTATGTATGTATGTTGTGGAGAACGGAAGTCAGAGTCACATTTCTGAATACTCTTGGAAGAAGTGTTTTAAAAATAGCCATGAATTTATCAAGCCTAAATCATGTCTGCCTGAACTCATTGCTTTTCATGATAAATGACTAAATTTTTGAGCAAGGAGAGACCAGAGGATATAGACTAGGTTTATCTCAACCAGGATTTTGACGCTGAAGTTTTTTTTTTTTTTTTTTTTGTATGCAGGTTAGAATGCCATGATGTGAATGGAAGACAAAAGCCTGACAGGATGATTCGTCTCAGGCAGCCACAGTAAGAGGGTTGCATGCTGCCTAACATCTGGTAAGACATAATGGTCTAGGCCATGGTGTGTCTTGTTTAACATCTTCCTCAGTGGACAGGGAGATGAGAAGGAACACTTGCTTCTCAGTCTGGCTGGTGACACCAGACTGGAGAAATGGGTCACTGGAGAGCAGGATTGGCATCCAGAGGAACTGGGTCATGCTGGTGGAATAAGCCTTGTGCAGCTGAGCACAGAGAAATGCCAAGCCTTATCCCCAGGCTACTCAGGCAGCACTGCAGGCTAAACATAACCTGCCTGGGTAGCAGCTCAGCAGGAAAGGGACTGGGACCCTGGAGGACAGCGAGCTACACAAGAGCCACCTGGAGCTGATAGAAGCCACCCTGGGAACGACAGCATTAGACACTGAAGGAGGAAGAACCAGTGAAACTATCATTTGTTCTCTGATTCTTAGAAGTTCATTTGCATTTGGAAAATAGCATTAATTTGCTTACACTTACTTTAATGTATATTTATCTTGTCTCAACTGGAAGGAGTAAAAAACTTACTTTCCTCTTTTAAATGGGGAAGTAAAATAGTCCTATTTTCCATAACTGCATATTTTTGAAAGACGATGAAAATCTCTTTTCCTTCCTAAGGCTTTGGAAAGACTATATAACCATAAGGCTGAGGCCACAGTCAGAAGGCTGGTGAGGTTCCTCCACTGGGATGAAGCAACAGCATCAGCTAAAGAAAGTTGGAAGAAGGAGAATCTGAATGCTTTAATTGCAGTACATTTGGATAAAAGGGAAACAAAGTCATGCAGGTGCTATGACAGATAACAAGACTGAAGTCTGTGAGATCTAAAAGCATGTAATTCTAAAAGCATGGCTTCTGACAGAGGAAAAAATTGGAAGGTTCCTTTTTCCCTTCTCTGTGTGGTGGCTTTGTCCTCCCTGAGACTGACCAGTAGTAGTGGCATTTCAAGCAATTTATTTACATTTATTGAAGAAAGGGTTACATTAGTAGTCACAAGGCTATTTTGTAATCCTGTGTAGTTGGTGTCTGTAGTTGCTTGTAGTTGGTTGACTCAGGATGTCTGTAAACCTGACTTGTGAGCTTTAATGCTATAATAAACTATATTATATATTACATAATAAACTATATATAGTCCAAGAACATAGAGTGAACACAATTTGGAACAAAGCATGAATATTTGAATGTAGATTTAGAAGTCGGACCAAGCCTAGCTTTGAAAAATACCCAAAGCTTGTGGGGTGAATGAAATTAGTTTCCTTGCAAGTCTTTGAACACTGAGGAGTAATATCAAGGTACTTATTTATCTTGTTTCTAGCTTATTCTCATATTTTAGCTTCCACTGAAGTCAGAAGCAAGCTCTATGCAGAGCATGCCTTGAACCATATTGATATACCTTTTCTGGTTAAAGTATTTCTTCAGTTATCTACATATAAGAAGAAACAGAGATGTTTAATTTTGGGAACCATCTAATTTTAGTTTACTTCATAGAATATAAATTGTTAAAGGATTGCACAGATTTTCTTCATAAAATATGGTTTCCCAGTAAAATATGTGCTCTCTGGGGTCTTTGCCTGGATTAGAACTGAGATCTGATTCTTGCCAGAATGCAATTTAGGTGTCTGGACATTGGTGAACATGCTGTCAAGGCTCAGCTGACTGACAGTCCAGAAATCATGGAAGTAATTCAATATTTTTATAGTAGCCAGATTTTGCTTCCAGAGTAACAAGTTTAAATTAACTTCTAAATTTTCTTACTTAGTGGAGATTTGTTATTTTAGGTGCTACTATTTTAAAAATAGATTAGAAGATAGTGAAAATCAAGTTGAGTGCAATTTTTCAGTTTCAGTTATTGCATTTTGAATATAACAAACATGCAGAAAAGCTTCCAAGTCTGACTAAGAGACAAAGCCTACCTGGATTATATTGGAAAAAGGAGAAATTTAAATATATGAAATTCCTAAATATATGAAATTTTCAAACCAGCTTCAATACAAGAAAATGTAAATCTGGATACCTTGATCTTGTACTGACAAGGGAGGCTGTATTTGCCTCTGTTTTACTAAAAGTCAGCTAAAGCAATTTTGATTAACAAAGGCTGTGAAGTGTCACAGAGTTAATGGCATCCTGAGAGGCAGGGCATATCAGTTAGATTTAACTCCTCTGTGGAAAGTAGTTCATAAATAAAATCCCAAGATCTCCTGACAAAACATTTTCTAAGAAATGTAAAATTATTGGTGTATGCTTGACAGTAAAATTTATACTAGAAGCAGTAAAAAGAACTTTATTAACATAAACAAGTCAAGTACCTTAATCCCTTTCAGAACTCCTAAACCTCTCTATAAGATGAACTCTCGAAAAGAGTTATCTTACATATAATTTAGTTGCCAAGGGAGAGATCCTTGGCAATATCTTTTTGAACAATACTTTCTCTCAAAAAACATTAGAAGGGTTTGTACAACTTATCCTCAGGTAATGCAGTTATTGCAAAGGTTGAATTTCATCGTAGTTTTGTATTAATAAACCAATGGAAATATGTATGGAAAGAGTTAATTTTTTTGGCTAACACAGTTTTTCAATTATTTATCACATTTCATGATATTTGAAGGGCATTTAATGAAGGCAGCAGTACTGGCTCCTGTGTCAGGTTACTGTCTGACACCCAAATAACAGAAAAAGACCACTCCTTCATGTCTTTGCCACCACACGTTGTATGCCTGGTGAAAGCTGTCAATAATTGCTAGTGGTTTCTTCCCTCTCTGAATGCTCGTAGGCTGCTTCAAACAGTCCTGGTAGTACAGAATCAATACCTTAGCGCCAGCAGCCATGGCAAAACTGTTATCATTATTGTGTTTACCCTTTATTCAGTTACACTCTTTCCTCCCAAAGCCACTAAAAGTTCCAGCAAGCACACACAGCATCTCTTTGTAAGTTCTTTCTGCCTTTTACAGGTATCAAAAATGTTTCAGGGTTTTTTTTCCTCATAGAAGATTCTATGACTAAGAAATATATTGAGATTAAAGAGGTAATGAGAGAAAATATTTCCCAGTCTTTAAATAAATAACATCAGGACACTGACTCAAAACACCAGTGATTGTTAAATTGGCACCCTGACCTGCTAAAACCAGGGCAAAATAAACCAGTAGGAGAAATGGATCGTGAAAAAAACTTGGGTTCACTACAATGGTAAACAATATACCCTTTCCAGAATTTTCTTCTCAGACAAAGCAGACACACAAGTTTGTGTTCACAATGTCTAAGACACAGCCATTCAAAGGTATGATTTTATATAGACATACTTAGTCTACTCTTTAATTAACCAACTGAACACGTAATTTTTTACTTCAACTTACTTAGCATTTCTGAGTTTGTTGTGTCATTAAATACCACATTTCCATATTTGGAAAAAAATGTAAAGCTAAAACACCTACTGCAGTGTACTGCCTCTACTAAACAGAAATCATGATTGACAGCTTCAGTCTCAGAAGGAATAATTTTCAGTAAATGGGAAATACATAATTACCATTAGTGGCTCTAACATATTTGAAAAAAAAAAAAAGTGAAGTTAAACAATTTTTTTTTCTATTTTCTGTCTCTTCTTGTATCATTAATCCTGTCTCTACTATTTGACATATATATTTTTATTTTTTTTAATTATTTTTTACCCTTGCATCTCACTGTATGCTCACCACAGACAAAATGATAAAACAACTTTACCACAGGTTAGTTAAAGTAAAAAAACTGTGTCACTTACTAACGTGGCTTGCATCAATTACTTGTTTATTCTTAGAGATCTATTAATATTACTACTACTTTTGAGTGTAGAGAGTCATTGGGAAGATGAAGGGAGTAATAATTAAGAAATTTTAGAAAGGAGAGTTTATTACAGTCACTGCTCTTAGTTCACAAGAAATACTACTCTTGCTTTTATTCATTACACACTTGGGGTCTTTCTATTATTATTTTTTAATAACTAGAAGGAAAGAAAGCTGAGAAAAATATCAGCGAAAATAATTATTTAAATGGTTGATCAAGATTTGAGTCTAGATTTTTCAGGGCCTGCTAACTTCATTTAGACAAATAAAGGTCAGGCTAAGGAACAAGGTATTCTTCAGAGATTTGCACCCTAAAATGTGAGAGTTGTTCCTTTGATGATAATGAAGAGCTAGAATTCGGGCCAAATTTTCTACTAGTAAAAAAAACCCACATAAGAGAAGAAATAATTCCAATGTAGAACTTTCTTTGTCCAGCAGTAGAATTTGAATAAAACTGTTTTAGATTGTCAAGTCTCTTAAGACAAGATAGCTAGGATATGGCAGTTCATTAAAATTGTAATGAAAGAGTTTTTCCTACTTTTTTAAAATCTTCCTTTTTGAAAATCAGGGTCATATGTATAAAGCACTTATAAAGAGTTGAATTAAAAAAAAAAATGAAAGAGACTAAGCATTTTAAAATTCTGTCTTATATTTTCAAAGAAAAGCCATTTTGATGATTTTACATTGCTTAAGAAATGAAATTCAATATCAAGGAAGTAGGGTTTTTCCCTTTAATTTTTACATCCAAAAACTGTTAAGAGCAGATATTTCACAGAGAAGTTTCTGTTTTAATGAAAATTGATGATTTTTTAAAAATATGTTTCCCTGAAAAATTCCTCATAAGCTCTATAGCTCACACTGCCACTAATGACTAAATTCAGTCACTTAGGCAAAGCTTCCCACAGGGATCCTTTGAGGGGACCACAGGCTGCTCCACCAGACAGCTGAGCCTCACTAAGGTGCTGGAATGTAGCCTTTTCTCCTCTCTCTGCTCTCTGTGCTTTGTAGCTAACCAGAGCTCTAAGGAGTATCTCTCCCATAACCACAGTTATGTGGACTTCTTTGCCTCTTTCTGGGTCCTGCCTGTCACCACTGAGCGGATCTAGTGGGATGTTGGCACATGCTCCAAAGTCTCTTTGTGGTGCCACTGAAGAAACAGAATGATACCAAGCAATAACAATTCACAGACAGCCAAGAACCTGCACTTACAGCACTGTTCTTATTTACAGTAATACTGAGTTGTCAGATGTAGCTTAGCTCCACCAGGAGTTTATCTTGATCATTAATTTATCTTTTGTTTTTCACACTCAATGTACAACTGTGTTTGCATTGCCTGTTTCTAGTCAATACCATGGGTCATTCTGCAATGCTTCATGAAAAATAGATTGAATGATCCCCATTTATCTCAGTAGATAATTCCTCATAAATATAAAAATAGAAGAAAGTCATATATTTATTGATGGAAGGTAGGGAATATACAAGGTATAAATTTGCTCTGAAATTTACAAAGACATTTAGCCAAATTTTACAGGTTTGCAGGGTTGAGCTATCAACCTCCTAAATTTCGTGGAAATTGTATTGAAAGAGGCCAGTCTGTGCATCTTTTCCATATACTACCTGATACACCTAACCGCCTGTGTAACGGGATTTCTGTGCAAGTATACACTCAATTATAATAAATATTACATTTATCATAATATTGGAGAGTAATTCCAGTGGCTGTAGATATAAAGAAATCTATTCTGTTGAAAGGATAAATTGCCAGTACAGTACAAAAGGAGTTCAGGAAGAAAATGTACGCTATTGTAAACACTGCTTTCTGCAAGATTATGCATTGTGTGATCTCCTTCAGACATGTGAAAAGACAGGAATAAATGCAACCATTATAATCTACTGAATAACATATCTCACCTAAAAGTTTTGTATTAATCATCCAGTCCTTAGAAATTCTGATAACAATATTTTTCTTTCCCATCATATGTATTTTTATATTAAAGATCATTGACAAACATTGTTTAGAAAGAAACTTAATGTTATCTCTCTGAATTACATGAAAGCAAAATAGAATATAGGAGGATATAATCTGAATCTGAACTTCAATATGAAACTTTCCCATAGCCCAGTGTAGTATTTTTAAAGACTGGGATACCTTGAACATGCTATGTTTCTGGATTCCAAACAAAGAATTATGCAATTGTTTTATAAAGGAAATATTTAACAGTAATGTAATTGTCATCTTTAACATAACAATACATTTACCTGGGCAGTAGTCCTAAACGTAAGAGCACTATTTGCTTCTTTTAAAGATACTTCTTAATCTGAACAGTGAAAAAGGACCATTGACTGGTGGGATTATTGACCAGTGAGATTTATTATAGATTAGTTAAGGAAAGTTTTTGCTTAACTTGGAATAGTAAAACAATCAGTCACTTTTTACATTTCACAAAGCATCTGTGAAATATACCAATCATCTTCTGCTGGTACTGAAAAATGAAGTGGAAGTTGAGTTCATCCTCAGCTCTGTAATTACATGCTTGTGTGCATATTTTTATTTCAGTTTTTCAGTGATAAACCAGGGTCATAATAGAGATAAAATCAGACTATTTCCTCTGATGTAGGCACAAGATCCACATCATTCTGCACAGCATATTTGTGGTTTGCTTTCTAGCACTACTACAACCCATAAAACCTAGCTACTTTTGCAGATGACAACATTGTATGACTCTGCTGTCAGTTTGTGTGAATATGTGGGTCAGTGGAAATTCAGGAGTGTGACATGGCATGGCCTTACCATTCGCAAGGCAATTACTTAGGTCTCTGAGTTAAATGGCAGGGGCAACTAAAAGCTGTATTTCAGCTCTAAAGTTCTAGATTTCCCTAATCCGCACTTTTTCCATGCTACTGTGTCCACTCACTGTAGACAACAGCACAGGTTCATTCTACTTTTTAAAATCCAGTGTAGAGTTAAAGTTAAAATTAGGAAAAGTAGGTTTACATCTTCTGATGAACTTTATGCTACTAACAAAAGAATTTTTATTCTTCAAATATAAGTCTGGTGTAGAAAGGTTTCACTGAAGTCAGTGGGAAAAAATTAAGCAGATTTTCTCCACTGATCGGAGTTAAAGGGGGTCATTGCTGTTGTAGCATCTTGAAATCAAAGGTATGAAATATAACCTTAATTTTTACTTAACACATATACTAAAGGAAAGCAGCAGTATCTGATCTGATTTAAAAAAAAAAAAAAAAAAAAAAGAAAGAAAAAAAGCTTTTATATGTGAAATTGGGCATTTTCCTCTTTGTACTTTAAAAGAAAAATAATTTCTTTTTAAAAATAAATACAATCAATTTTCTGAATGAAATTATTTGGCCCTTAAGTTCTCTCATCTCTACTTTTCTAGTGATTGAATTAATCTTTTTGAAGTGTTGTGTTGTAATTGTCCACAATATGCCTTTTAAAAACAGAAAAATGCCATAATCATGTTGAAAAACCCAAGATAAACCTTCTTCAAACATTTTGTCTGTGCTCTGCTTTGTGAAGAAGTGTCTATGCTCTCACTCAGACCATCCTTAATGAACTTCCATTGAGAAACTGGAATTTCTGGCTCCCTCTGATGGTCCACGCAGGAATTATATATTCATAACTACTCATTCAGATACAATTTCCATTTTAATTTTTTTCATAAATCATTCTTGGTTATGAATGTCTCCATTCCTTTACCTTCCTTCTCTTTTTTAAGAGAGTGTTTGTGAAACATTTTTCAACTTTGGTATATGACTCTCCAGCCAGCCACTGGATCTCTAATACTTTATGTTCTTAAAATTTCAAATTGGTGTTCCAGGCCTTTGTCCTTTATGGTTTCCATAGCAACTCTTGTAGAGCTTATTCATTAGAAAGAGTTCTGTTTAATTGATCTCCTAATGTATTGCTTAATAGTAACTGTTAAGCAGTCTTTTGTTTCCAGGTCATATTTAGGGTTCACATATTTGCATAAAAGCATTTCATTAGCTGAAACCAATCATTATTAGTAATTTTCTTTTTTTAGTTTAAAATAACTAAACCATCATTGAGATTTTCTGAATAGCAAATATTTACATCTTGCTGAATGGATTTTCTCTGTGAGCCTGGGTGCTTTGTTTCTCTGAGCAGCAAGAAAATTACAGAGCTTCAAAATGTTAATCAGGGAAGACAAAAAGAAAGTGGCTTTTTTTTACGATTGAAATGAAAATGCACAGTGTTGATAACTATAGACCACAGGCAATATTTGATGACGAAGTTGTAATGGATAAATATCCTTTAAAAATCACAGTAATGCACTGCATAACTTAACTGCATTGGGATGTTTCTATTATGTATAACAATGATTTTCTGACATCTTAGGCTATCAAAGTTTGAAAACCTCCAACCTCCCTTTTCTTGGCAATGTGTTTTTGTCCAAAACTCTTAGGTTAGCTAGTATGATTAAAATTTTTATGGTCAAATATATTCACACTTTGGTCCTGCAGTTGCAGAGTTGTTTGCAGAGTTTTAAACTGGTTTTTAGCCTACTGTATTGTGTAGTTCCAATAATTTCTTAAACACCTTTTAAAAATAACTCAGCCATCAAACTCTCTCAAGAGTCAATGGAAAGTATAAAACTCACTTCATATGGCTGGATTCACACTATACACACTATGAGTCTGGTCACAAATTCATAATAATTTATTCCAAATCTTAATATTCAAAAATTATTTTTTTCATATTCTTTTAATAATTTTTCTATGCTTTTTTCAAGTGCCTAGAACCCATAGATTTTCAAGATTTGTTTGCAAACATACATAAGCTTCAAGTCTGATTCTTTTACGTTTTTTTGGCTCTTTTAAATTTACATGATATTCTCAAGCACTTCAAGAACTTCAAGATCTGTGAAAACAGAAAAATTACATTATTCCTGATGAATTCCCAAGACATAGAATGCATTAGTTCCCTTCAGATCTCAAAACATTCAAAAGCAATTGTCCCTCTGAGTAGTCCAATGTAATATGCAGTTTGAACAAAACACACAATGTTGGGAAAATAATTGAGAGGGTCCATAATGAAAAAGAAGAGAATGGTATTGTTTTTGATTTCCTAATAAAATAATGGTAAAAATTGCTGTTGTTACTGTTTACATTTTGATATTATGGTAAGGTATCCAGAAAGGGAAACAAATGTCATTAATACTCATGATAAAGCATAGGCTGTACTTGGTTCCTGACTCATAGCCCCTTATTTTTGTCTTTACTGAAACAATACATATGAGCACTTCTTGCCCAGTGAAAATTTTAAAATAGGTGAGAAGCATGTCTAAAGTAAAAGTTACTCGATTGAGCTTTCCAGAAGCTCCAAATGTCTGGTTCTACTTTCTATTAATTTCCTGACATTTTGTAAAATCCTGATATGGAGAAAAGCCAAAAATCTTCCAGAGAAGCTTGCTTATTGTTACATACATAAGGCAGAGTAAGCATGAGACTCAGGTATTTCAGGACTAGGCAACTATCTATTGGCCACAGCAGGGAAACCATCTATGATCTCAAGTGCTATTCTTTTTTAGGGATTTGTTTGCTACATGAAGTTCAGCAACCTACTTCTGTTTTGGTTTTGTGACCCTGCTGAAGTCCACTGATGGTACTAATCAGGGCTCCCTGACCCTAACAGCAGTTAGGCAGCTGTCTCATCTATAATCTTATATATGGGACTCAGTAAATAAAACAACTAAAATTCTGAATTCCACCATGATAGAGTACAATCTGAGACTCTATATCCTCTCATTCTTTCTTCCTGTGAAATGATTGTCTTAGCTTACTAAGTCTTCTTCTGTTTTTTAACTAGTTTTATTTTCAGGAGCTAATGTTAGTATTGATCTGTCTTTCTGTTAAGCATCACTAAGGCTACTTCTCTAACAAAAGAAGTATTCTGTTAGAAGTATTGAAAATATTCTTCTACTAAGCATCCAGGTTGTTCAAACACTCAGGCTTGTGCTGCTGTCTAGATTGTCAGCTGGATTACAGTATTTGTCTTTTTCTTCTTCTGTCAACAGGTTAAAATTATTTCTACATGAAAAGGAGTAAAAAAAACCCAAACCAAAAACCAAACCAACCAACCAACAAACTACAACAACAAAAACAAACAAACAAAAAAACCCCACCCACATCAGGTAGCTTCAATTCAGACCACAATGCTCATTTCTATGCATTCACAAGGTGAGAATATCCATGCTGATTAGATAACTTTGACCTCCTATGATACAGTGACTGGTGCACCTTCAGTGAGAAGCTTCAAAAGAGGTACATGTCATTGATGAGACAAGTAGGGATTTTTGTTGTATAACTAAAACTGTAGAATATCTTGCATTTGTTAGAGCAATAGTTGCTTTGAATTTGGCCAGACATCAGTTCAAACATTTTTGCTACTGTTTTCTCCCTTTTGGCACACAAAAAAAAAAGATGTAGCTGAAAAAGAACATCAAGAAAACTGCTGCTTTTTCTTATTGTTGTTTTTTTTATTAAAAAAAAAAAAAGAAAAAAGAGAAATTTATCAGCTGTGGTTATTTTTTAGAACGCTTTTCTACTTATTACCTTAATTGCATTGCTGGCAGAGTACACAGGTTTTATTAATCAATAAGACAATGATCCTCATAATGAGATTATACAAGCAGCAACTAATCATTATCTCATCATCAGTTTCTAAGTTTGTTTCCCATTATTAAAATCCACAGTACTTTGTATGTTCCTGAACAACAGTATTTTACAAATACGGTGTATGTTCATTGTCAGCTGCGGTTTAATTTCCTTGCCAGCTGTAGCATTCTGAGAAGGACTTGATACAAGAGACATAATAAGTCAGTAACAGCAACATGCATCATACCTACTGACTGGGTTTCCCCACTGAGGCTACAGATATTTTCAGCTATATGCATGTCCTGTCACTGCTCCTAGGCTGGAGTTGAAAAGTAGAGAGGTGTTTTCCACTTAATTTTCTGCAGCAAATATGCATGCAATGTGATGCAGTTGCTCTCAACTAATACATAACATGTGGAGAACTTTGCAGAAAGTCAAGCTGTACATGTCCATGCAGCAACACACAACACAGCAGGGTCTGTGCAATTTAAGCCAAAATGAACTGGGTATTCTCCACCCAATCCTATAAGTACTAGGGCTTCTGGATGTGTAAGGGTTCCTGGACCGTGTTTGGTGTAACAGTGGGTGGCTTGCATGCTACCAGGTCGTGCCACCATATTGGCTCCCAACCTTCTCTCCTTGGCTCTGCCATGCCAGCCATGGAGCAAGAATATGGTGTACCTCATTAACACCACATATATTTGTGAGTAAGACTGCCTTTTTATCTGGGCCCATTTAATCATACATTCTCACTTTCATCTCAGACTGTGACAGCCTATCAGCTGAAGCATGCTGAGAAGATAATCTTCTTTTCAAAGGCAAAAGTGATCCAATGTAATAGATACTCATCTGAGGGCAATAGACATTAAGGGCATATCTTTTACTTCCACTCTTCCTGTAACTCAGCAGAATAATTAAACATCCCAGAGAAACATGTAGACACAATCAGAGGGAGAAGGACCTTTTTGGAGCCAGAACATGGCTTCCTGCCCAAGATGAGTGCCAGTTTGAGAAGCTGACAGTGTGGGCTTCTGTCTATAGATAGAGTCATAGGGAAAGCAAACCAGTATACTGTAAGTACATTGTTATTTGCATTGGACAGTTCTCATGCTCCTACATTTTCCACTGTGTTTTCCAATGAAACTTGTTCCTTGGAAGCCAAGTATTAAAGTTAACCAGCAGAAAGGATATTTAAAAGGATATAATTTGAAATCTTTAAAACTCTAAATGAGAGCATTCAAATGGGCTTTCAAAATGTAAACAAGCTTAAAAGCACAGATATTTCTAAGAAATAAAAAAATAACATCAAAAATAGGCAAGCAAATACTATGTATTCCAGTCCAACATATTCAATTATTTTAAGTAACAACTTTTTTTTCCACCTTCTTTTTGTCTCTTCTTAAAATGAAAAAGGAAACCTAGAGAAAGCACTGAGTCACAGCAATAGCACTATAAATTCTGTGACATACTAAGATCACAGCATAATTATCTAATTTAAATTTATCAGTAGTTCTTCTAAATATTACAGAGAAATAAAAGAAAAAATAGTGTTGCATGTCTGCACCACCCTCTATTTTTCCCTTAGACAAAGGAGTTCATTCTAAAAATTAATAAACATAATCAGGTCTCCTATTACTCCTTAGCTAGCATCACTGTCATCTCTCAAAAGCCCAGATAAATTTAGAATGAGCAACTGACTTACTTGCTTCCAGGTTCTCATGTGTTTCCATTTTTTCTCGCAACTTCCAGTTGACCAGTTTTAATTATTTTTTAAAAAAATCTGAGTTAAGTTCTCAATTGATCCTCTGTCCTCTTGTCTTACCCCAACAAGATTTGTCACGTTTCCTCACTCCAACAAACTGTCTTGAAAAACACACTTTAGGTTAATGATTAGTATTAAAAAATTGTTTTCCCACACCTTCCCAGGATTTCTGTCTTCTTTCATAACAAATTATCTGTTTTTTCCTGTGCTAATCTTGGTTCATTTGGGATATTTTCCTGATTTCTTTTCATGGTCTGATTAAATAATTCTGGTAAGTCACCAAGATAATTGCTGTTCCACTCAATGAGAGGAGAACCCAGTGTCTTCTCCTTCCATGGAATCAGTAGGACACTGTTGTGAGATGACTGTAAGTCCACTATGCATCACAGGGAATGTAAAATTATCTGTGTTATTCTCTTCTTATAGTGTTAACTCTAAAAAGACAATTTTAAATGTCATCCTACAGGTTATAAGGTGTTTTTCTTACTGGCATCATATTGTACCAACACATCCTGGTCCAAAATAAAAAAGTAAAAAATTCTAATTGGCTTTGAAGCAAAAAAAAATTACATCAGAAAAGATTTGAAACCTTGGGCTTTAGGAAAGTTTACCTGTTAGTCTATCAGAGAGAAAGCTCGTCTTTACACTTTGTCAAGACATTATAAAGATATAAATTATCTTGCATAAATAGCTGAATTGCCTGAATATTTGCAGAAAAAAATGGTAGCACCTCTAAATATAGACAATTTTAAACTCTATGCCCTCATGTTTCAGTATTTTTCACAGATAAGATCTAAGATTCAGTCCAGTTGGAATACAACTGTGATCACTAGGAGATTAAACAAAAAAATCTTTGTCTGTAAGATGTTAGAAAAAATCCACCCATTGGTTTTCAGGAACAAACAGCCAATGACAAACCAATGACAGAAATCAGCTCCTGCAAATATACAGTGGTTATATTAGCCATTGAGGTAAGAGTGCCAACTTAAGAAAAAGGTTGAGTATCATATATAGAATATAAGCAGAAAACATGGAAATGCACCACCTTACATGAAAGGAACATTCTGGTGACCATTTAAGTTGATTTAAAGGCAAGTTGTAGCTGCAATAAGAAGTATTTTACAGAGATATATTTAATTTCTGTTCTTACCATTTGGACACCAGTCCTCTAAACACATAATTTTTTATTAAAATTGTCAATACATTAGAAAGCTAATGGGCACACACTTCATACAAGGGCAAGAAAAATAAGAACTGGAGTTAAAGCAAGGCTGTCTTTTTTTTTTTTTTTTTTTTTTTTTTTTTTAACAAGTGTGAATAGAGGATAACTACTCAATAAGTAAATACTACAAAAAGATTCCATTGATGGGTAGGTACCTCTAAAATCTTTTAAAGGGATTTCTACCTTGGCAATTTTCTTCCATTATAAATAATAAAACTGAATTTTCTGAGACTGGACCTTGCTCTGCTCCAGGTGAGAACATTTCCAGGTGAAAACATTTCTTTTTCTTTACTGATGAATTTTTGGTCAGTGAGGTCATGTCATCAGCTTAACTCGACAAAGTCCATGTACTGGGTATCTAAAGAAAGATGAGGGTCCTGTCAGGAAGACATAAACAAAACCTGGAGTTATTTCAAAGCCAGGGGAAGTCTGATATGGTACTGAGGAAAGACAGATGAATTAGTATAATAATTCAGGATTAGGTAGGATGAGACTCTTCTTTCCAAGCAAAACTAACAATCTTTCAAATGTGACCAGAATGTATTATTTTATTTCAAGCTTTAACCTATATACAGTCTATTTGCCTCCATGAGCCAGTCAACTAAATATATTTCGTTTGATTGTAGGAACACAGATTGATGATGGCAGGCCACACATAGAATGTAACATAAATAAACATCCACAGTATAACTACCAAGTGTTTACAGATTGGCAAACATATTCTAGATGTTGTTCATATGAACTGTTCTCTCTCTCCCTTTTTTTGAAGGTTATATCAAATTTACTTAAACTTTTTCCTCCAAAAATGCTCATAGGCTTGTTCTGTGTTGGTCTAATAAAACTATCTGCTCTTTAAGAAATCTAGTAAAAATGAGAGGACAGGTTCCATAAATAAAACATTTGTTTAAAAATAGTGCAGAAACTACTACAAATTTAATGAATAGCAAAAACAAAAACAGAAAGTGCAACACAAGTACAGTTGATAACATGCTGCTTGGGTTATTCACATAAAATGGTTCCATATTTTATGTGGTATAAATGCTGGCATTTCTACATAGTTTTAATAATCTTTGTAATATGTATTTTGTATAATCTTTAAATAAAGTTGTCTCAGCTACAGTTGTGAAGAGTTCTGAAAGTATGGATTTGCAATATTGTTTATATGTGACAGTAGAGCAAATATTTAATTAATTGGTGTATATCATTATGACTCAGGGCAGAATTTAGCACTTAAATATGCTCTCTCGCACATCATTTCCTTATAATATAAGAAAATAGTGTCATTTCTTTCTACCTGCAGTGTATTCTGATGACAACTAGTATGTAAAAAATGCATTCTCATCAGACAACTGTCTTCTTAGACTCTTAGGCTAAAGTATTTTAACATTAAGAGTGATGTCTATATAATGATGAAAAAGTTAAAGTGAAAAGTTTTAACCTCCTTCTCTGCCCCTTCATAATTTATGCTATTGTTCAAAAAATACATATGTTTTTTCTGGGAGTAATGCATTTAAGAAATAGATTGTTTGTGTAGAAAGTGCTCAAGAGTGATATGACCTGATAAAAAGGCTTAAAAATGTCTAGCCATGTGGCAATTTATTCACATTTCTCCATAAGGTGAACGAAGAGAAGAAAAGAATAACTGAAAATTGGGGAAGAATTATGTGACAGATAGGATGACTGTGTCATTAAAAGGTAAAATGTTAATAGGAACACAATCAAGAGATTGTAAATTCCTATACTACAGATTGAATTCAGTTGCCATCCAAAAACACATCTGAAGTAATTTAGAGATTTGGCAGGAGCAAATTCCCATTGCTATTTTTCATTTTAAAAAAATAAAGACTGGGACCAGATTCAAGGATACATTATACAACCATGTGCAGGAACATGACTAAAGAGTGGCCTCTCTGAGTGAGTCCACCACAGGTCATGACCAGAGGAGAGTGATGAAGAAACAAAAATAAGGAGAAGGCTAACAAAAAAGAAAAAATTTGAAATTCACTACCATCCTTGTTTCTTCTATCACAGGTTACATTTCTGTCATCACATTTATGATTTTTTCATAGACCATTCTACCATTACTTTTCTTAATAAAAAGTGCTGGCATGAAAAGCAGGTTATGTCAATAAGTTCTGTGATATGTTGCAGTTCATGAAAAACTTTTTATTGTTTTAAACCTGTGTGCCTGGCAAATTTCATAGGTATCCCTGTTTCTCTGTTATGGAAAATAGTAGTAAATTATTCTCTCTTTACCTTCCTTAATTTTCTAGACCTCTCTACTGTTGTCTCATGGTTCTATGTTTTTCCAGCTTGAAGAGCTTTAAGTTTATCCTCTCTACATTTTGAATCACTCACAGACATTTTATGAACTAGTCATCCTTTTGTGAAACATTTTCAAGATTTGTCAGATTGTTTTGAGATTGTGGGACAAGAACTACATGAACTTTTCAGTCCATTGAGTAAATTTATTAATATTGTTTAACTTTATAAACAGACTTAAAAGAAATCCTGTAGGTTTGCACATTGTTGCTTTTTTTTTTTTCCCCCACAAAAGATTTCTTTTCGCTTTGCTATTCAAGTCATTATAGAATTCTGTTTTGCTGTTATAGAATTTCTCTATGTGTTTGCTGGCTTTACTTTTATGTAATTCCTGATAATGTTAGCTGAATTTCTAGTATGTATTCTTTAAACCCTGTCTTAATGCCCTTCTGAAAAGTATGTACCATAGTGGATATCTATCTTTTAGACCTCAGGCAATTATTAAAAATGGTTTATACACCATAGTCAGTATTTCCTAAAACTCATAGTAGAATATTTTTCATTATTCATTCCATGGCCTTATTCTCAAACTGCCACTTAATACTACTTGCAGTTAGATTCATAAGACTCCATAAGAAGGAACTTGTTTAAACTAATTAGTAGCAAATTCATTTAGATTCTTTTCAGAGATTTTTTTTCTGAATGCATGTCCACCCACAAGTTCATCATCCATGTTGAGTTGTGTCCCACATAAGACACAAAACAGAAGAGAGTTTTGGAATGTATTATAAATATCATGTACAGCTGACATAATTAATGGGAATCTAGATAGGAAAGCCAGGAAAAAAAATTCAGGCCCAGAGAAATGTTTTGTAATAGTGAAAAGGGAGAAGGGGGAGGAGATTAGTAGCAAAAAGAAAGGCAGAAAATGGGGGTTTTCCTCCTTTTCAACAGTAAAATCTGTGTAGTGAAAAAAGGTAAGAAAATGTTGCTTTTCCATATGCTTGATATTATTAGAGAATATTTGTGTTAGCAATGTTGAGTAAAATTCCACTTTATGCATGAAAATTACCCACTTAGTTATTTCAAAGCTGATATCTATGAAGATTATCTGATACCAATGCCGACAGGGAGCAAAATCTTTCTAACCAGGTAACATGGTAGAAAACTGAACAAAAAAGAGAACCGTTGAAACTATGTGTGAGACAACAAACAATGTTATTACGTTGGCTTCAATACTCTGCAATCTTTGACAGTTTGAGACTAATTAAAATAAAAAATTCTCTTGCTGGGTGTGGGTTTTATATCATTTCCATTTCAAATGGCTATGCTAATAAATGTCCAATGATACACAGTAAGTTAGCAGCAGAGCTGAATGTAGAATTAGCATTTCAAAATTTCATAAATAAACAAAAAAAGCACCAAGTTAATAGAAGGAAAAATATCATTAGCCTACACATGGTCATCTGTATCAAGCTGGTAGAAATGAAGAAATTTTTTTTGGTTGTATGTACAGGTTTTTTGTGTTATTTATGATGAATAGTACTCAATTCTACTGTGATTTTGTTTGTCCACTGCCACCAATGTAGTATGACAGTATTCAGTCTAAATAGGGCTGTCATAATTTGGCCATAGACATTAAATAATGTACTCTATAAATGAAGTTATAACCACCTGCATTTATAAACAGGTTGATGTAATACTCTGTGTATACATCTAAAAACAGAAAGACTACCAACCTCTAACAAAGAGGTCATTGTATATATACTCATTAAATGAGCAAGCAAACCCTCTCAGTTATATATAAACATTTAAAACATCAGACTTTTAGCTTAAAAAGAGTAAGTTGCAATAGAAATCTCCTGTGAGATAGCATAGTCTGTTGGGAAACTTATAGCCAAGTAGCAAGATATTTACTCTTAGTGATCACATATTTGTAGACCTCAATATATGAAATGGTGCAAACAGCAGTTTGTGATCTCAGTATTGTTTTTATTAATCTGCATGAGAAAGATAACTTACTCACTTTACACATTCTCTGAGTATTTATAAATTGTGACAGGGAGAAGGCTGTGTTTTTGTGTTCTGTCAGTGCACTGTGGGTCTGTGATAGCAGTTACTTAGTCTCAGTAAAAATGTTTTTTTCTATTGTATTTTTTCTATAGTTTCTATGCATTTTGAATAGCATAAAAGCTTACATTATAAATTTTTTTCAAGGAAATATGTATGTTTTAAAATACTGTGAAGCTTTTTTAGTTTGGTTTGCTGTGTGTGTGCATTTTGGTTTTTGGTTTTCTGATGTTTGTATTTTGGGTTTTTTTTTGTTTCTTTACTATAATTGCTCTTAAAAGTAGGACTTGCAGGAGCAGCCTTGAGATTTTCACATTCATTTGCAACTGTGCAGCTTA
>JAWWTY010021951.1:0-27312 GCA_035222235.1 Margarornis squamiger | reverse complement strand
CTCCTGGAGCCCCTTTAGGCACTGCAAGGGGCTCTCAGGTGTCCCTGGAGCCTTCTCTTCTCCAGGTGAGCCCCCCCCGCTCTCCCAGACTGGCTCCAGAGCAGAGGGAGCATCTCCGTGGCCTCCTCTGGATTCACCCCATCAGCTCTGGGGTGTTTTTAGAGATCCCATCCCATCCCATCCCATCCCATCCCATCCCATCCCATCCCACTTCCCCTGGGCAGTCCCTCTCAGGCTGCAGAGCGAGGACACCACAGAGTTTGGGGCAGGGCAGCCTTTGACCCCAGGGGCACTCGGGATTTCGGGATCTCCCTTGGTGTGCTCTCCAGGCATTGCTGGCAGTTCTGAGGGCTCCCATGTCCCTGAGCTTCATGCAGATCCCACAGGATTCCCAGCAGGCTGCCTGCATCCTTTGGAGTGATTTAGGCTCTGAAGTGCTCTGTTGACACTGGGAATGGGAGGCCTGGAATGCCTCAGGTCGGATCCCGGCGTGGACAGGGATTTATGATGCGGTTGTAGAGGAGCCATTTAGCACGGGAGACGCTGACATTTCTGGGGATGCCCTAATTCCAGGAGGAGATGCTGAAATATGGGGTTGAGCAAGTGGGCCTGCATTGTTTTGATTCGCTTCCCTTGGGGGAGTTGGGGCTGATCCTGAGTTTATTTACACAGTAATTAATCGACAGCGGCTTCACAAAGATTCCTCTGGTGTCTGGGGGGGGCTGGCGTGGGGAGGTCATAATTCCCTGAAGCTGAGGGGTCAACCGATCCCATCAATCCCGTGTTCCAGGAAATTTTATTGGGGTTTTCCCCCCTTTTATCCAAATCCTGCAAGTTTTGTCTCGGCGTGGCTTCACAATTAATCAAAACCATATTAATTCGCGTTAATGCTCCTCTCCACACAATGCCTTTTGTTTGGCTCCCAGTGCTGGTGTGTGTGAACTTCCTTCCCAGCTCCCATTCCAGCCTAAGCTCCGAAACCTCCGTCGCCTCTGGGGAACTGGAGCTTATTCCCCCATCCCAGAGGAATTCCTCTGGCTCTGCAGCTCCTGAGCTTCTGAAGCTGCTGCTGGGAGGGACCAGCTGGTTCTCCGTGCGCCCAGGGGGTGATGCAGTTGGGCCAGCGCTCCTTCCTCGTGTGGATCGGGTTTGAATAGGCACAGTTTATTTCAGAGCACCTCCAGAATGAAATTCCAGGACAGGCCTTGGAGCATCTTGGGCCAGGGGAAGGTGTCCCTGCCTTAGGGACCTTCCAACCCAGCCCATTCCATGCTTCTACGACATTCCGAGTCCACCCTCGTTTTTGGGCCTGTTGCCCAAAACAACAGGCCTGTTGCCTGTTGCCTGTTGGGTGGTTCTTCACAGCTCCCAGTGTGCACAGAGGCACATGCAGGGCTGTTTGGAGGGAGCTGCTCCGTGCAGACATCAACAGGATGTTGTCAGGATGCCGGCAGGGAGGAAGTTCCCGAGCCCTCGCGGCGACCACGGCAGCGGCCGCAGGAAATGAGCCACATCCTGCTCTCATTGTGCTCGTGGCCCCGGCGTTCCCAGGGGGCACAGCAGGGCCTGGCCTGGCAAACAGGGCCCTGAGTCCTGGCTTGGTTTCTTGTTTTGGTGGCGCTGTGATGAGCCCCTTGTTGTCCCTCCCTGGACAACCTCGCTGCTCTCGGTGTGTTTGCAGCCCCAACCATCGCTCAGGCACCGCCAGGAGAGCGGGTGGAGAAACCAGGGCAGTCTCCTTTACGCAGTCGTGGTGTCCTCATGGAACGGGGTGGGTTGGAAGGACCTTAAAGCTCAGCTGGCCCAAGCCCTGCCGTGGGCAGGGACACCTTCCACTAGCCCAGATCGCTCCAAACCCCGTCCATCCCGGCCTGGAACACTTCCAGGGGTCTGGAGATCAAATATCCACAGTGGCTTGTCCAGCTGGACAGCCAGGACAGCTCTGCCCCAAACCCGGTCCCTGACTTGGAGAGATTGAGATTGAGAACCTCTCCTCCAGGAATCACATGGTGCTGGAATAATTCCCAAGGTTTTTGGGGTTTTTCTCACAGTGATTTTTGTTTCGGTAGCTGGAGGGATGCCGGGATTAAGCAGCCCTTCACGGCAGGGAAATAAAGTCGACTTTAAAGATCTATCTCCTAAATAAAAGGCACGTTGATGGATATCTCCAGGCTGGTTTAAAGCCACTGGATTAGCACCGGGGGTGAAGAATAGCCTGGAAAAAAGCAAAGGGAAGGTTAAAGTGTATCCAAACCCTCTCGCTCATGTTTATAGCACAGTTTTATTGCTGAAGGTAAGACAGATCGCGGGCATTCCTCCAAATTCCTGGCACTTTTCCCTTTGCAAGGCACTAATATTGGGATTAGCAGGTTGTTTGAAAGCCATTACCTTTCTGCACCTTCCTAATTGCTTGTTCTTAGGGAGAGCAGGAAAACTCGGGGCTCATAAAGCAGCCTCCTTATGCAACGTATGCAAAGGCGTCTTTTGGTGTCCGTGGGGTTTATTTGGGGCTCTGTCTGGGTGTTTTTTAGGCTCTGGATATAAATGCATAGGATCTTGGGTTATTGGAATGTATATATGGTCACAGGTGAGGGACCACAGGCAGGACTCTCCACAGTGCTTTTGTCACCTTGTGACACTGAGACCAAGATGTCAGGATTCCAGGAGGATCCTGGAGCTGCTGGAGTGAGGCCAGAGCCAAACCATTCTGGAATTCCACCTTACAAACTCAAGGACCTCAGCACCAGCAGTTGTGAAGTATGACAAACCCACTCTGTTTCCCCCACTTAATTTATTCAAGCTTTCCCTTCAGGAAAAAGCAAAACTCCCTATAAATTCCCCTCTCCGTGACTGCTGGTGGGAAGGAGACTCCCAGCAGTGCAATTCCACATGGACAAGGTGGTAGCACCACTCAGCCAAAGGACAACTCCAAGTGGGGAGTCTGAGGTGCTCCCTCAGATCCCATGGGAGAGGCAGCACCGAGTGGCTCCTGTCCCCAAACCCACCCATGGCAGTGCTGGAATCTCGAGCATTCCCTGCCTCCTTTTCCTGGGGGATTTAATCCATTCCCAAAGGCTCTGAATCCACATTGGGGCGGATCTACAGCTGTGGGAGAGCTCAGCTCTTGGGCTGTGGGTTGCCAAAGTGGCTCCCCTTCCCCATCCCCAAACCCCTCTCCTCGCTTTCCCTGCTCCCAGGGATCAAAGGCCCGGGATGAAAGCACAAAGGCTTCCTGTTGCCAGCTGTTTGCTGCCCAGGACGAGCTTGGCATGGCTCCCTGTCCCTCCAGTGACATTTGTTCCCTTCAGGTCAGACCTGGCGCGTCTCAATCCCAACCTGCCCTTTGGGTTTCAGCCGCTGCTCCGCGGAACAAACAGCACTTGATAACAAAGCCTTTCAGGAAGTACAAAGACCAATAAACCTTGAGAATTTATAGGGAGGTTTTCTTTTTTTTTTTTTTCTGAAGGGAAACCTTGAATAAATTAAGTGGGGGAAACAGAGTGGGTTTGTCATACTTCACAATTGCTCATGCTGAGGTCCTTGAGTTTGTAATGTGGAATTCCAGAATGGTTTGGGTTGGAGGGGACTCTAAAGGGCACCATCCCACCCCCTGCCATGGGCAGGGACACCTTCTACCAGCCCAGGCTGCTTCAAGCCCTGTCCAACCTTGGACATTCCAGGGATGGGGCAGCCACAGCCTCAGTTACCCAGGTGAAGGAAAAAAAGGGTTAGATTTACATCATACCTTAAAAATGCTTTATTTGGGGATATAAGTGACTAAGGAATGGAAAAAATAGCAGTTGGGATACAAAGCCAACCTTGCAGCTGCTTCCATGCTGTTCGTCTCCTTTCATTACACTGATCCCTCTTTGTTTACTTGCTTCTAAACACGGATAATTAAAATAAATTGGGCCTCTCTCGACGGCTCCAGCTCCAAACGTGGCTTTGTGGCCACAAAAATCCCCTAAAACACTGGCAGTGCTGGGTGGGAGAGGGACGCTGCCCTGGCCACGAGGGATGGAGGGGCAGGGCACAGGGAATGGCTTCCCACTGCCAGGGGAAGGGTTAGCTGGCATATTGGGAAGGAACTGGTGGCTGGGAGGGTGGGCAGGCCCTGGCACAGGTTGGGCAGGGATCCCCTGCATCCCTGGGAGTGTCCAAGGGCAGGCTGGAATAACCTGGGCTATGGGAGGTGTCTGTGCTCACAGCAGAGGGTGGGACTGGATGATCCTTAAAATCCCTCCCAACGCGAACCATTCCAGCATTTCACTGAGGTCAGACGTTCACAAGGGAATTCTGTGCGGGAGTTCAGGTTGGGGCCACTCTGGCAGAGGCACCTTCACACTCTTGACCACCCTGATGCTTTTCCTCATGGAAACTCCCAGGTGTGCCCCTGCCCTCTCCTTCCCAAGGAGCATGGGGACAGGGTGCAGATCCCCCACCCTGGACTCCAGCAAGTCCTTCCAGCGCCCCGAGAGCTCGGCGAGGAGGCAGCGCAGCCCCCCGTGTGGCTGGAGCTTTCCCTGCCATATGCTTGGAGTGGAGCTGCTGTCCCGAGTGCCAGGACGTGTTGAAGGATAGCTGGCTGCCTTTGCATGGCTGGCCTATATTTACTGCCTCGCGAGCTGCATTGTTGCTGAGAGTCTGCCGTGCTCTGTAAATACGCTCTGGAAGGCGGGTAAAAATAATCCCCATTTCCATATTCCGAGGTACGGCGGCGGCTGCCGCGGCTGAGCGGCTCCCGCGCCGTCAACAGGACGCGCCCGGGGCCGCTGCGCCCCGCGGGCTGCGGGCACAGCCCTGCCTCGGCACGGGGGGCTCGGCTCGGCTCGGCTCGGCACGGGGCGGGCGTGTCCCCAGGGCAGCCACCGCCACATGTGGAGGGGCAAAGCGTCCACCTCTCGACACCGGGGCCGTACCGCGGCGGTGCTGCATTTGTCCTCCCTCGGTGGAGGGATGGCACTTGGTCCGTTCCAGAGATGCCTGGAAGGACAATTTAGTCCTTAATGGCCCATCGGGGAAGCCACAGCCTCCCCAATTCAGTGGAGTGCTCCAAAGTCCTTGGGATCCAGGGAGGTGACCGGAGGGCTGATCTCAAGGCACAGGATTCCCAGGGATGTGCTGCAGCTTCTCCTTTGCACAGCCCCAGGAAGAGTTTCCCTTTGCCGCAGCCTTGCCCGGCCTCCCCTCACAGGTGGTTTTCAGTACCTTCACTTTTAATGAGCTCCTTCCCTCAGGAATTGTGGCCTTCTCGGAATGGGAGCCCTGGAAGTGTCTCCTGAGCATATGGGCAGGTTGAAAGGGAGCAGATGCTGCCGGAGCAGAGGGCAGAGCTCAGAAGGCAGACATGAAGAAGCCTTCAAGGGCCGCTCTCTCCGGGAGCCTTTCCCTTCGAAATCCAGCGCCGGCATGGCGGAAGCGACTCCTGGCAAACACTTCAAGGGCTGCAGTCGGGGCTCAGCTGGGCACAGAATGCGGGAAGTTCTCCTCGAGCGCCAGAGAACTTCTCGGGCTCCCATTTTAGCAGTCGCAGTCGGGTCGTGGTGCCTCGAAGGGGTCCTGGGAAAAGGCCCTCGGTCCAGGGAAAGGCAAGGAGAAGCTGGGCAGGGCAGCTGCTGTGGGGAACTGGAAGAGGCTTTGTGGGAATATTGGGATGTAATTTAGGGACAGGTTGCCCAAAGAAGTTGTGGATGTCCCTCCATCCCTGGGACCGGCCAGGCTGGATGGGGCTTGGAGCAAACCGGAC
Organism: Margarornis squamiger; assembly: GCA_035222235.1. Taxonomy (NCBI): domain Eukaryota; kingdom Metazoa; phylum Chordata; class Aves; order Passeriformes; family Furnariidae; genus Margarornis; species Margarornis squamiger. Next base: position 21,566 of record JAWWTY010021951.1, on the reverse strand, counting down.
TGGTGGGACTGGCTGATCCTTTAAATCCCTCCCACCCCCAACCGTTCTGGGACTGTGGGATTCCATTCGGTGCCCGGTGCGATCCTGTAAGAGGCACAGAAACCCTCGAGGCAGTGAAATGCTGAGGGTGGGACCCATCCCCGGGCACGCGTTCCCCCGTGGGATGGCTCTGCCAGCCCCACCGGTGCCCAGCCCGTGTATCTGCCGAGCCCAGGCGTGCCCCGCTCCTTGCCGGGGCCGCCTGACGAGCAGGGAGCGCTTTGTGTGTCCCGGTGATGAATTAATCCCGCGTTCCCACGGCGGCACCGAGCGGGATGAGTTCATTTGGCATTCACGGGCATGTCAGCCTTGCTTTAGCCTCACTCCTGCTCCTCTGTTACAGAGCACAATTAGTTGGGAGACACTTGGAGCATGACACGTCCCAGTCGGATGGCAGCACAGCCTGCTCCTCTGGATCTTCCCATTCCAGGCTTTTATTCATTGCCTGGAGAAGGCTGGGTGGCAGCAGGGAATTCCCTGTACTTAGCACAGCACCAATTCCAGCCTTAGAGGCTGTTCCTCTGCTCCTTGGCCATTCTTGTCTCCTTCCCTGTTGCTCATCTTCCCTCTCTCTGCTCTCCTCTTCCTGCTCCCCTTCCCAGTTCCTGCTCCCCTTCCCTGTTTCTGCTCCCTTTCCCACTTCCTGCTTCCCTTCCCAGTTCCTGCTCCCCTTCCCTCTTCCTGCTCCCCCTCCCTGTTCCTGCTCCCCCTTCCAGTTCCTGCTCCCCCTTCCAGTTCCTGCTCCCCCTCCCAGTTCCTGCTCCCCTTCCCAGTTCCTGCTCCCCTTCCAGTTCCTGCTCCCCTTCCCTGTTCCTCTTCTCCGTACCTGCGCCGACTCCAAATCTGAGCTCGGTTTTCCACTCTCTTTTCCACTGGGATCCGTAAGTGCTGGATTTTGTCCGCCTTTCCCCGAGGTGTGTGCGCGGCCCCAAGCGGGTGCACAGTGGAGGGTGGGAGCCGTTCCCTTCGATACCCAGGGAAGCCTAAAGAGCTCCGCGGAGACTTTGGGAACAGCGCTTTGGGGGACGAGAGCAGAGAGCCGCGATTTTCGCGTGTTGCAACTTGACAAATAATGGCCAATCATTCCCTCATTTGCTTCACAATTCCGGGCTTAACATTCCTGCGGGGTTGATTGCGGGTGGCTTTGTCCCCTCGGGTTGCTGTTCCTTGCCCAGGAGGACCTGGGGATCTGCTCGGGAGCGCGGCCCGGTGGCTCCAGGTGTTTGCTGAGGGCCGTCACCGCACACTTTATATGCAAATACACTTGGATATCATTTTCATATAGATGAGGCCGTTTGAAAGTAGGGGAAATTAAAATTCTCTTCTCCGAGCGCCCCAAATGGAGCCGAAAATGCCCGTGAATTCCACTGGATATTTTTTCCTCTTGGAGTCTGATTTCCCTTTCATCACATCTGCAATCAGACCAGTACCTTTTAGTCCCTGCACTTGGGGTAATTTGGGATTTTTCCTGCTGGCCGTTCAGAGGGATTTATTTATTCCCCGTTCCTAAGTGGAAGAATAAAGGAGATCTGTTAGAGTGGCGCAGACCCTCCAGCCCTGCGATGGAAGGGTGCAAAGTGAACCCTTTCCCCGGGGATTTAACACTCTTCCAGCCTGAGAAAAGCAGGAATTAAACCCACTGGATCACTTCCACGAGTTACAAAATTTCAGCCCTTTTCCTTTCCCACCTCAGCAGGGAGTTGTCCTGGAGAGTCGGAGTCAAAGGAAAACTGCACAGGGGTGAAAACAAATGGGAATTTTGAAAATTGCCTGTCAAAAACCTGTAGGAAAAAAAGTTCTTTTGGGGTCAGGTTTCTTCCAGTCCCGTTTCAATTCCAGGAGCTGGTTTTTATGGAAGTTTGTGAATTCATTCCAAGTGGAGTTCCTGGTGTTACTGATGTGGGGGGACCGGGTGGCAAATGATCGACTGCTATTTCATCCCATTTTAGGGATTTGGGAGGGGCACTCCTTGTAAATCCTGTTCCTCCTGGAGCAGTTTGGGGAATTGAGGGTTACCCTGAATCCCAGATTTTAAATACTGTGTCGCTGACAAGGATCTGGGAACTTCCCCAGTCACTGAAGGTGGTTTAATATAAACCCATGGAATTGTTGGGGCTGGAAAAGCCCTCACCCTAACCCTGGCAGGGAATGCAGGGAGCAGGAAGGTCCCTCGTGACCTCTGGAAAAAGGGACGAGCTGCTGGACTGATGATGAAATGGAGCAGAGCCGGGAGTGTCCCCTGTGTTAGGGCTGCTCAACAATGTGGGGGTTCATGAGCTCAGCCCGGGCAGGACAAGGGGATTCTTTGTTGGGAATACTGAGACTGGGAACAGCTCACATTGTTTACCCTGCTGGGGGGGTCTCCAGCTCTCCGGGGATATTTGTGAGGACTTTGGAAATTCAGGCACAAATAAAGGGCCCCTCCGAGTCCCCAAATGCATCGAGGCCTCCATCCCATCCTTCTCCCATGTCACCTCCCTGCCCCTAGTTTGGGTTTGTTCTCTCCAGTCCTGATGATAATTTGGAGCAAAAATCTCCCAAACCAGCTTGGACCGATGGATGTGCATTTGAAATTTGCCAGTCCTTCAGCTTATCAAATCTCCAGGTTTGCTGTGCCCTTGATCTCCCTCTTTAATCCTTCCTCGGTGTGTTGTGGAACTCGGGGGGTTGTGTCGCTTTTCAATGTAAGACTCGGGGAAATCCGAGTTCTTTTGAAGAACAAAACGGCAGGAAAGGTCTCCGTGCACCAGCCGGGCCTCTTGAAATGAGTTTGGATTCCCAGTCCCTGTTCCAGGTGCTCCAGGAAGCAGCCATTCCAAAGGGGCTGTTTATCAGCTTGGAATACAATCCCAGTCAGCACTGGAGTCTCGGATTTCCCCACTCTCCATGGATTTGACTCAATTCCTACAAGGAGATGTGGGATTTTAAGGATCATTTTAGGGTTTCAGGTGTCCCAGAGAAGCTGTGGCTGCCCCATGCCTGGAATTGCCCAAGGCCAGGCTGGGTGGGACCTGGAGCACCCTGGACCAGTGGAAGGTGTCCCTGCCCGTGGTAGGGGGTGGCACTGGGTGATCCTCACAACCCCTTCCAGCCCAAACCATCCACGATTCCGTGATGATTCTTTACATCCCACCTTACTTATCACAGATTTCCTGGAAAAAAAATCCCAAATCTGCCCACGACAGTTTCCTTATTGGAAGATCCTGTTGCCTCACGTGCTTAATTGGGGTTGCTTTCCCAAATTCTGGACAAGTTTCAGGAGTGTCCCAGTTTATAACCCCGGGATAAATCCCAGCTCCAAGAATAAGTCACCGGAGAATTTTTGCCGTGACTTTGGTGCCATCGGGGCTTCACATTCCTAATCCCTTCCATGGCAGGACTTAGAGGCACCAGGAGAAATTCCTGCCATTAGGTTTAGGAGCCTACAAACCTTCAGCATCAGCCAGTTCCAAGCCCCTTCCCCCCAGACCAGGTGACCTCAAAGGTCTCTTCCAACCTTGATGCCGATTCCATGACCTTGAAAAGCTCTCCATATCCCGCCTGAAAATTTCCCCCCCAGGCTGGAGCTCCACAATCCACGTTTTCCTCTCCTTTTCCTCCGGGGCTGAGATAAAACCTCAGCCCCAAAACAACAGCTCCGTGTTCCTCTCCAACCAAGGGATTAGCTAATCCAGCCCAGCTCTCATGGGTTTGGATCTTGGGGCTTTCCTGGGGAAGAACTAGAGCAGGAGCCGCCTCCCCGTGCCGATCCCCGAAGATTGGCCCTAATGAGAACTAAAGGGCCTTTTTCCAATTACAGGGGAATAAGTGTATTAAGTTCCTGTGTTCTGTCAACCTGCCTGGATTCGATTACAGGCAAAGAAATGGATTTGTCCGTCAGGGTTACTTCATTAGGGCTCCTCATTGATGGCTTGCAGAGGGTCGGGAGACTTGGCACGTTTGGAGGCCAAAGGCAAGGAAAACTGGGAGGAGACTCCGGAGAGAACGCACGGGACTCGGGAGGGCAGGGAGGGGTGGGCTATTGGGAAGGACTTGCTGGCTGGGTTAGGGTTATGGGATGCTGGCACAGGGTGAGCAGAGCAGCTGTGGCTGCCCCTGGGTCCCAGGGAGTGTCCAAGGGCAGGCTGGAATAACCTGGGCTGTGGGAGGTGTCCCTGCCCACGGCAGGGGTGGGACTGGGGAATCCTTGAAATCCCCTCCATCCCTCCCTGATCTGTTTGCTTCCAACATAACTCCAACTGGCCGGTGTAGCAGAGTCCTCCAGGTGCTGCTCCCGAGGGCTGGGTTTGGAAGCTCTGCCCACCCCAACCCACGGGATAACCTCCAGTGATTTTTAGCTCCCCAGAGTTAATTGGCTGTTACATAACACGAGTGATTTTTAAAAATCTGCCTAATTAACCTAATGGAATGGTTGATCGGATCCATCAGGTAAATGATCCACATTTTCTTCCCCTTTTTTTTTCTTTTTTTTTTCTGGAGCTTAATTAAATATTTACCTCCGAGTGTCTCGTGCTATTAACACGTTCATCTGTTATGGAGATAATAGAATTCCTAATTGGGGGAAAGTATGGAACTCTGTGAATGTGTCAGGGCTTGGAGCAGTCACCACACCTGGATTTGGAGTGCTGGTGACCATACCTGCTCCTCACATTCCCCCTGATCCCAGAACCTGGAGGCACAGGTGGCAAGAGAGCTGCTGGTGGGTTTTGGCAGTGCTCAGAGAAACTTCCTCCAGCCAGAAACACTCAAAAATGCCCTTTTTTAATTCGATTAAAGCTCCCGTTTGTGCATGCTAAAGGCAAGGGATGATGCTATTCCACTAGGATGGCATGGGGGCATGGGAGTGAGTTGGAGAAGAGCCCTGGAACGGGCAGGGAGGCAGTTCTGGATCCATGTCAGCCCCATTCCCTGAGCTTTAGCATGGAAAGGGAGGCATCTCAGCAGCGCTTCCATGCCTTTGTCCGTGGAGGTTGTGGCTTCTCCATCCCTGCGAGCGTCCCAGGCCGGGCTGGGGGTCCTTAAAACCCCTCCCAACACAGCGCATCCAGTGGAAACCATTGCCGGGAGACCGGGAACGAGCAGCTGTGGCGCATCCCCCGTGCCCTTCCTTTCCTTTCCATTCCTTTCCGCTCCGTGGTGGGGGTCGGGCCGGCCGGGAGCGGAGCGGGGTGCCCGCCGGGTGGGAGCGCGGTGGGGCTCGCTCCTGCTCCTGCTCCTGCTCCTGCTCCTGGTCCTGCTCCTGGTCCTGCTCCTGCTCCTGGTCCCGCAGGGTGCGCCTCGGCCCCGCCGCGCATCTCAATGAGTTCATTACAGCGCGGGGTCCGGAGCCCTCCCCGGCCCCGCCGCCTCGCGCACCGCTCCTAATTAAAGGCATCGGGAGATTAATTCCCGGCCTTAATTTAAAAGCGCCGGCCGGCACAAAAGGCAGCGATGATTGCCGCGGAGCCTAAAGAACTTTTTTTTTTTCTTTTTTTGTGTCTCCCCAGATGTAGAAGACAGAACTAGCTCAGGGTCCTGGGGGAATGCAGGACATCCGAGTCCATCCCGGGTAAGTACATCTAATCTTTCTCCCCGAGCCACGCGTCTGGAATATGTAAATGTGCTGTGCAATTCTCATCAAATGGCTCTTTTTATGTGTCACCGCTCGAACCTGGGCCTGGCAGTGCCTTTGGCACCTGCTCCGTGCGAGCCCCCCGGGCTGTGGGAGTGTCCCTCCCACTGATGGGATGCTCTGGGAGGTCCCTGCCCACCCGAGCCATTCCTTGGGGTTTAGGAATATTAATTGACTCTTCATTGCAGGGCTCTCTCAGCCCCCACCCGAGCACAGCTGGGGCACAGGTTGTTTCCCACTCAGATTTTTGGGGATTGGGAGTGTCCCCAAACCCGAGGAGAGGGCCAGCACCCATCCCTGTGCCGGGGCTTGCATTCCATGGGCCCCCCTGGCTACCCTATGACCTTCCCCTGGCCACCTCCTGGCCTGCCCTGGCCACCCCGTGACCCTCCCCAGCCACCCCATGAACGCCCTTGACCACCCCATGAATCCCCTTGGCCACCCCATGGCCCTGCCCAGCCACCCCATAACCCTCTCCTGGCAACCCCGTGACCCGCCCCAGCCACCCCATGGCCCCCCTCGGCCATCCCATGAATCCCCTTGGCCACCTCATGGCCAACCCCCCGCCACCCCACAACCCCTCCCAGCCACCTCATGGCCCCTCCAGCCACCCCATAAACCCCCTTGGCCACGCCATGAACCCCCTTGGCCACCCCATGACCCTCCTGGCAACCCTATGTCCCCCCCGGCCACCCCATAATCCTCCCTGGCCACCCCATGACCTCCCCGGCCACCCCAGTGCCAGAGCTGAGGGCAGCGACGCCAAAGAAGGGCCACCAAGGTTGTCCCACCACTCTGCCCTTCCTGCCTCAGCCACTCCAGAGCTCCCGTGGGGGGTTCAAACCCTTGGCCAGGGGTGCCTTTTGGGAATTTCATCCCCTGGAGCGCTGGCTCCGTCATTGCTGGAGCTGGCACCCCACCCCTGTTCCGGGCATCTGGGAAGGGGCACGGGCATCCCCTGGCATCCCCTGTGGGCTCTCTGGCTGCGCCTTGGCCAAGCCAGCTCGGCCCAGTCACTTCGATCGTGGCTGTGGACAGTTAAGCCACATTTGTTAGACGCTGCGGCATCAGGAGCCCGTTGCTTCGGTGGGGAGAGCAGCTATTTCCAGCAGCACAGCTGGGGCATTGCCCGGAGCCAGGGCCACTGGCACTGCCCAGCCAGAGCATCCTGGCACTGCCCATCCTGCCCCAGCAGCTCCGTGGGGGCAGCTCCACTGCCACTTCCCAAATGGAGTGTCCTGGCACTGCCCATCCTGCCCCAGCAGCTCTGTGGGGGCAGCTCCACTGCCACTGCCCAACTGGAGCATCCTGGCACTGCCCATCCTGCCCCAGCAGCTCCACTGCCACTTCCCAACTGGAGCATCCTGGCACTGCCCATCCTGCCCCGGCAGCCCCATCCCAACTGGAGTGTCCTGGCACTGCCCATCCTGCCCCAGCAGCCTCATTCCCAACTGGAGCATCCCAGCTCTGCCCTGTTCCCAGCTTTTATTCCCTTCCAAACACACGGAGAGCACTCAGGGTGGGCCAAAAGTGGCTCCTCTCGTCCTCGTGCCCTCATTTAAATTTGTTTCAATTGCTTTTTATGTGTTTCCCAATTCATTTGGAGGCTCCGGCTGCTGGCAGCTCCGTGCCCTGGAGTGGGGAGGAGGAGCAGGATCGGCCTCCATCTCCTCTCCATTCCCTCCTCATCCTCCATCCATGGCTTCTCCCTGGTGGCAGCAGCCGAGGGGCATCCCTAATTTCCCCCTTCCTGCCTGGGAGGGAAGGAATCCCAGCACCTTTTCTTTTCCATCCTGCTTTGCATCCATGATGTCATTCCTGCTCCCGCCTTGGCAGGTTGATTTTTCTCCCCTTGTTTTCCCCCTTGACACTTGTATTGCTTCCGAGGGAAAACTGTTTTGAAAAGGAAGTTGGGAATTGGCACACACCGATTACTTCTGCCTCCAAACCCCTGAATGAAGTTGGGAGATAGAAAGAAAAGGAGCACGAGCCTGGGAGGAATTCGGGAATTTGAATCAGGGCTGGGCATTAAGTGGCGGAATTATTCCGCAAACAGCCTGACCTCGCTCTTTCCTGCGGGGATGGAATTTCCACAGCGGGAGACTCGGGCTCTCCTGAGCCTTTCTTCCATGTTGTAAACAAGAGGACCCTTCTGAGAGGGTTTCGTGCTGGCTTGCCCAGCACAGAATTCCAGGGACATCCTCCCAGCACAGAATTCCAGGGACATCCTCCCAGCACAGAATTCCAGGGACATCCTCCCAGCACAGCATTCCAGGGACATCCTCCCAGCACAGAATTCCAGGGACATCCTCCCAGCACAGAATTCCAGGGACATCCTCCCAGCCCTCCGTTCGGGATTATCCACACGGCACAGCCGATTTCTGCTGTGCTAAAAGTGTGAAAAAGCATTCAAAACTCTCTGGAATGTGCCCTTCCAGCAAATAAACGGGGATAAACCCCATGGGAATGATGCTGCTTGGAGCAGGCTTAAAATCCAGCGGGGAATTGCAGACTTGGAGGTTGGGAAGAGGCCGTTCCAATGTGTCCAACTGTGGTTTCTCCCCGTTCCTTGGCAGAACTACGGAGATGGGACTCACTACGATCACATGGCGAGCAGAGACCTCGGCTCACACGACAATCTCTCTCCTCCCTTTGTCAACTCCAGAATACAAAGTAAGAGCACTGAATTTCCTACCTGCCTCGGGGGCTGAGGGTGGGAGCAATGACATCCAGAGGGCTGAGATCCCTCCTCCTTGCTTAGAGGGGTGGGGACAGGGATTATTCCTCATTCTGAATTTTTCAAGCCATAAAAACACGCTCTGATGATGCTTATTTTTTATATATATATTATATAAACATAAACTGTGTTTTCCTGCTGGACTTGGGAGGCAGAATTTCCCAGGAGAGGTAAAGGGTGCTTTCCTAAGGCTCAGTTTTGCCTTGGCCGTTAGGGCGCGCTTGGAATGGGATTTTTCAAGGAGAAAAGGCTTTTGGAAAATAAAATAAAATAAATAAATATTCCCCAAAGGGAACAAATGGATGGTGAGGGACAGTGGGGATGTTGTTGGGAGGAGGATGGACTGGGATCAGTTTTGGCATCCCGAGGTACAGGATGATGAGGGGCTGGAGCGTGTGCAGGGAAGGGAACGGGGCTGGGAAGGGGCTGGAGCAGCAGGGAGGGCTCAGCCTGGAGAAAAGGAGGCTCAGGGGGGACCTTCTGGCTCTGCAGCTCCCTGAGGGACCCAGGGCAGGGTTGGGATCTGCTCCCAGGGAACAGGGACAGGAGCAGAGGGAATTGCCTCAAGTTGCACCAGGGCAGGGGCAGGTGGGACAGCAGGAGGGATTTCTCCATGGAAAGGGTGGTCAGGCCTTGGCAGGGGGGTTTGGAGTGCCCAGGGCTGGAGGTGCCCGAGGAAGGACTCAGAGCTCTGGGCTGGGGGACAAAGTGGGCATTGGGCACAGGGTGGGCTCCACGGGCTGGCAGGGCTTTTCCAACCTGAAACAATCCTGGAATAAAAACTCCTGTCAGCCCTGAGCAGCACCAGGAGAGGCTGCGATTGTTGAGAAGTGCCTGATGGCTCCTTTCTTTAATTAAGGCTGATAAATGAGTTTGATTCAAGTAAATAGATGATGTCAAAATGCCTGTAATGCTGCGGCCGGGCCAAGATCCCGCCCGTGTTCCGCAGCCGTCACGGAGCTAACCCGGCTGGGCTTTGCAGCTCCAAGGCAAACAGGGGAGCTGTGCCTGGGATCCATCATTCCCCAGCCCTCCTGGACAGCCCTGAGCCTTGGGAAATACCTGGGGAGCAGTGGGGAAGCTTGGAGCCCTTCGGGTGCATTCCCAGCCCGGACACGCTTCCAACACCTTGGGAAAGGGCCGGGAGAAGCCAAGGAAAACACGGAAATTTCAACACTCCCTCCCTCGCTCCCTCCCTCCCTCACGCCACGGGGCGTGGGGAGAGCACAGAGACCCAGGAAAGCCACTGAGCTGCTGCTGCTGGTGGTTCCCAGTTTAACCTTCACCTGGAAACTGGGCAGCTTGGAAGGGTCTCTCCCTCTCCTGCCTGCCCTTGGGTTCCTGGGTTCGGCAGTTTTTAGGAGAATCCTCTTTTCCCTTGGTTTTGGGAAATAGCTGGTTTCTAAAAACACGGTTGGAGGCACCTGGTGAAAGGAATGAAGCTGAGCATGATGGATTCCTGATAAGGAATTTTGGGAGCCTCTGAGGTTTCCAGAAGGTCCTGCTCGATTCCCTCCGAGGGCTTTTCCCGTGGGATGGTGCAGGGATCCCTCCTGCTGCAGCATCCCCAGGCAATGGGCTGGGAGGGCTCTGTGCCCTGTGGGAATGGGAGCCCAGCACTGGCACCGGCACTGACACTGTGGCTATGGACACTGGGGATGGGATTGGGAATGCTCCGTGCTCCGGTGGTTGGGAATTCGGGGGGAGTTTGGGAGGAATTTGTACCCTGCAGGGATGGGCAGACCAGGCTGTTCCAACCCCCCTGGCAGCTCTCTGGACCCTCCCGAGGAAAGGTCCCTGTAAATTCAGGTGTCAGGATCTGGCTGAGGTTTCCTTTCCATCCTTGCTCCTCTTTCTCCTGGCACCTGACCCAGAGCCCGACAAGCATCCCCCTTGAACTGGTTTATACTGGTGTGTTCCTCTGACTTGGGTCACCTCTCACCGCCCCTCCCATTCCCAGCTGTCCTCCCTGGGAATGCTTCTTATCCTACTCCTTGGAATGCCTTTTGGGGACCTTCAGTCATTTCCCAACAAGGAGTAACTTGCTTTTATAAACCCTGTGTCGCTTCCTGGGGCGTTTCCCTGCGGGTTCTCGGGCTCGTGGTGGGATTTTAGGCTTGTGCTGCGCAGGGCCAGGGGTTGGACTCGGTGATCCCTGTGGGTCCTTCCAAGCCAGGAGATTCCAGGCTGCTCTGATTGTGTGGAGGCTGCAGGAGCTGCTGGTGTGGAGCTCCTCTGGGTGATGGTTTGATGTGGTCCCTGTGGTCACCGTGTGACCGCTGCCAGTTCCCTGGAATTCCACTCCTCTCCTCCCTTTGCCTAGCAGGGATATTTAGCTTTGTGCTCCAAACCCCCCGAGTTTCAACCATTCCTTGGCTCCTCCCTGTCCGTGCCCGTTTTCCTTGCTGGGATTCGTCTCCATCCCGACATCTCCTTTCCATCCAGGCAGCTCTGATTCCTGCCCTGTTATTCGAAGGAGAGCCGGAATTTTGTGCGGATTAGTGAAGTTTACCCAACACGGCATTAAAAAGGCCTCCCTTTCAATGGCTAAACTGTAAACATTGGGGCAGAAATTTTCCATGCTGGGGATCTGACTCAGCCTGCGCCGTATTTTTGTAACCTTCTGCAGGAATGATTGCAACATTTCCTCCGGCGGGATTACATTTCACCCTGGCACACTCGGGGCTTTGCTCACTTGGTGTCTGGCACGGCGGGAACGTTCATTCTCTCTCACACCACCTCTGTTATGTCAGGTGGCTCCGGCTCCCGCTGCAGCTGGAGCAGGGAAGGGGCGCAGGAACGGGAGGGAGGTGGCCAAAACTGTCCAGGAATTCCGAGGACGGCTTGGACGGGGCTCGGGGCAACCTGGGCTGGTGGGCGGCAGGGGCTGGGCTGGGATTTGGGGTCCCTTCCAGTCCAAACCACTCTGGGATTCTGTGACCCTGAAAAGGTGAGGAAAGGCTTTCAGAAAACCCAGACTGGAAATTCCAGGCTCCAGGGTTCACTGGAAGTGTTTTCCATTCGCGGAGCTGACCCCGACCAACTGTAGAATCATGGAATGGTTTGGGTTGGGAGGGACCTCAGTCCCACCCTGTCCCCCGCCCTGCCATGGGCAGGGACACCTTCCACTATTCCAGGTTGCTCCAAGCACCATCCAACCCAGCCTTGAACACTTCCAGGGCCTCTCCATCCTTGGAGAGATTCCAAAGGCGAGAATCACATGATTTAATGCCAAGTGGAACCTTGAAAGATGCTTTCAAGCCCTTTGTGGGAGATGCAAAGCTGGAAATAGAAATATATTCCCGCTCCCAAGGCAGAGTTAATAGATTTGTAAGCGCTGCCAGTCAGGATTGCGAGCTCGGCATCCAACTCCAGCCTCTCGACAGTCCAGGAGAAAGGAGATGACAAGGACATCTCCATCTCTTTGGGAAGGAGCAGCAGATGTATAAATAGAAACTGTCGGCTCCGGCGCTTGTGTCTGCGCAGCGCGGCCGTGCCGGGTTGTCCGGCAAGTTTACATTCCTTGGGATCCGGGGGGAAACAGCACGAGCCAGCTCAGGCACTTCTGCTGGGGGACAGCCTGGAGGTGGCCTCGCTGCAGGCAGAAGGAACTCCTGCCCGTTATCCCAGTCTCCTGCCCATGATCCCGGTCTCCTGCCCATGATCCCGGTGTCCTGCCCATGATCCCGGTGTCCTGCCCATGATCCTGGTGTCCTGCTGTAATCCCAGACTCCTGCCCATGATCTTGGTCTCCTGCTGTAATCCCAGACTCTCGCCCATGATCCCGGTGTCCTGCCCATGATCCCGGTATCCTGCCCGTAATCCCTGTCTCCTGTCCATAAACCTGGTCTTCTGCTCATAATCCTGGTTTCCTGCCGTAATCCCAGACTCCTGCCCATAATCCTGGTTTCCTGCCGTAATCCCAGACTCCTGCCCAGCTCTCCCTTTGTGGTGCCAGGCTTGGAGCTGGATTTACCCCCTGGATAAGGAAAGAGCTTCTCCAGTACCATCCAGAGCTGCTTTAATGGTTAATGAGCTCCTGCCCTTCCCAGGGATTGTTGGAGCTTGGCTTTCCAAGAAACTTTTGTTGCTGGTGTTGGTGGCAGAGGGAATTCTGAGCTCCCACCTCACTGGGCATTAAGAGAAACTGCCTTAAGATATTCCTGGAGAGGGAAGAACCTGATTTGTAGCTCCACTGGATTTGGGGAGTGGAAGGTGTCCCTGGCCAGGATGGGAGGGGTTGGAATGAGATGGGATTTAAGGTCCCTTCTGACCCAAACCGTTCCAGGATTCCGTGATTTTAAAAAATAATTTTAAATCACAAAAAAAATCCAAACGAAATAAATAAATAACCAACCCAATGCCAGAAAAAAAGGGGTTTTCCAAATGAATTGCAGTTTCCTGGAGTTCTGTGGGGTGAAGTTCTCCTTTCCCCCTGCCCCTCACCCAGAGGTCCCGAGGCTCTTCGGGGGGACACGGCGGGCTCGGCTGCGCCTCGGATTTGCATTACAGCTGGAAAATGGACATGTGGGAAAATCTGGGAAACAAAACAAATTTGGTGAATTAGTGGGTCATTTCCATGGCCGGTCACGGTCGGTTAAGCAGGGAAAAACAATGGGTTTGTTATGCTCTTAGTTAAAGCCCAGAGTGGCCAACAAAGCCCAGTTTAATTAATACGCGCTCGGAGCCCGGCCCCAAGTCTGAACTTCCCAGCGTCGGGAGGTGGGGAATTAAAGGAAGAGCTGCAGAAAGAAAAGCAACTTTTTTTTGGGGGGGGGAGCTCGGGGTGGATTCTGCTCGAAAAGGAGCCGGGAGTGCCGGGCGTGGCTTGGGCTGAGCTTTGTGGGGTTCACTTAGCGGCTCCCCCCGTTCCTGCCGGGATCTCCCCTCCCATCCAGGACAAAAAGCCATCCTCCCTTTCTGTAGGGAAGCTAAAAAGCCTTTTAAAGAGGGTCCAGGAATTCTCTGCAGCCTCGTGCCAGTGGATCCCTGCTGCCATATGGTCGGAATTAGGGGCAGCACCGGCTCTCACCCCGCGCCGGGCCTGGGGGGGGACACTGCGCTTTGATCCCGGGACATGCGAAAGGAAGAGCTCCGGAGCACGGGTTTAACGGGAACCAGCAGGGCTTTCATTCCATTATATCCCCTCCTAACCAAAAGCACGGTTCGGGCCTTACAAAGGAGGGATGCTCCGGGAAGAGAGCGCCGTGATTAGGTGTGAGAAAGGAGCAATTAGGCCGAGCATCAAATGCTCAAAGGCTCGGCTTTGTGCGTGTTTAGGTTTCCTTTGGGGGGGGAATTATCCGGGAAAAGCGGGTTGCATTACAAGTGAGTGGAAGGAAAGGAAGTCAGGGGGTAAAGGATGCAAAATGCCAAGTTCAGGGAAGGTGTGGGACGGGGGTTGATGTTAAAAAGGAGCTGAAGGCAAAGGGAAAGGCGGGAGATGAAGAGAAACCCTCGCGACAGATTATCGCGACATGGGAGGAAGGACGAGGCCAGGACAGGGAATTTTTCGGACCTCTTCGAGCTGGAAAAGGGGGGAATTTATTGACAGATGATGTAGACACTGCTGAAAAATAAATGGATTTTTCGCCTCAGTGTTCACAAAAGAGGACGGGCAACAGATGCCAGAATCGGCTCGAAATTTCCCAGGAGAGAGGCGAGAAATATTGAAGGAAATAGGGATTATTGCAGACTGGGTGATCACACGGTGGGTGAGAACATCAGTGGATGGATTAAACCAGAGAGGAGCCATCCCCGAATTCTTAAATAAGAGCAGGAGAGGACTGCTCCATGGGTCTCCAACCAGCCACCTCCTGGCCATCCCTGGTGCCCTCAGCTTCCACAGGCACAACCCTGAGGGCAGCTTTTCTTCCCCGAGGAGTTTCCCCACGGCTTTTGTGCCTGAATCTCTGGTTTAGTTATTTAGAATAATTGAGATACATTTTCCAGCGAGGAATTCGGTCTCCTGGATGTACAGCCTGACTCTGTAGCAGCTCGGTTGGGAACTATTCCAGGGGGAGCTTTTCTTGGAGGGAGCCAGTGGGCATCAACAAACGCAAGGTGAAGGGTTTCCAGTGGCTTCCAAAATGTGGGGTGTTCCCACCTGGAGTCCTTGTCCAGCTCTGGGGTCCTGGAGCTGCTGGGGTGAGTCCAGAGGAACCCATGGAGATGCTCTAAGGGCTGCAGCCAGGCTGGGAGAGCTGGGAATGGTCACCTGGATAAGAGAAGGCTCCAGGGATACCTGAGAGCCCCTTGCAGTGCCTGAAGGGGCTCCAGGAGAGCTGGAGAGGGACTGGGGACAAGGCATGGAGGGACAGGACACAGGGAATGGTTTAGAGGGGATATTGGGAAGGAATTGCTGGCTGGGAGGGTGGGCAGAGAAGCTGTGGCTGCCCCTGCATCCCTGGGAGTGTCCCAAGGGCAGGCTGGAAGAAGCTGGCATAGCAGAAGGTGTCCCTGCCCAGGGCAGGGCATGGAACGACGTGATCCTTAAAATCCCTTCCCACCCAAAGCGTTCCATGATCTTTGAGCTTCTCTGAGCCGTGTTTTTAACCTCCCCCTGGAATTCGGCGTGGAATTGTTCCCTGGGAACGGAACCGGGGGGCTTTGATTGCCTCGGGAGCCCTTGGCTTGAACATCCCTGATTTCTCACCGTCCCTGGCGAGTTCCCTTCCTGCCCCATCCCGGTGGGAAGGCGGCTTAGTCGGGAGCAGTGGAGCACGGCCTTTTGAACTCCCCCCTTACCCATCGCAGCATTCCCGGGAGGAATCCTGGCAGGAGGAGTCTGTGCCTGACTTTGATAGTTTTTTTCCATGTGGGATGGTTTTGATCCCGGTCTCCGGGGCTGTCATCACCCCCTCCCCGAGCAGCCCCGGGCCCCGCTCATGTGGCGCACACCTGGCCAGTGGTGGGAAGGGCCAGGCCTTTGAAGCTCCGCTCCTTCTGCCCTCCGAGGCCACGGGATTCTGGGAAGAGACAGGGCCTGGGCAGCAACGGGATGGGCTGCAGAGGGGCAGGAGGGCACTGCCAGCCTGGCCACAGCCCTGCCACGGCAGGGGCAGCCCTGCTCCGGGGCACGGCCCTGGCCTGGGACACCAGCGTGGAGTGGGCATGAAGTGAGCATGGAGTGTGCATGGGGACACGGCTTGGTTATGGGCACTGGGACATGGACATGGACATGGACTGGGCATAGACTGGGCATGATGTGGGCATGGATTGAACACGGGGACACGGCTTGGATATGGGCACTGGGGCATGGACATGGATTGGGCATGGAGTGGGCATGGGGACCCGGCTTGGATATGGGCACTGGGGCATGGACATGGATTGGGCATGGAGTGGGCATGGGGACATGGCTTGGATATGGGCAGTTGGACATGGATTGGGTGTGGGCACCTGGACACGGATTGGGCATAGATTGGGCATGGAGTGGACATGGAGTGGGCATGTGTTGGAGTGGGGGTCTTGGAGCCGGCAGATGCACAGTTAACATTTCTTAGCATGGAGTGGGCATGGATTGGGCACGGACACCTGGGCATGGATTGGGCATGGAGCGGGCATGGATTGAACGTGGGGACGTGGCTTGGATATGGGCACTGGAACATGGCTTGGGCGTGGGCACCTGGATATGGAGTGGGCATGGAGCGGGCATGGGCACCTGGGCATGTGTTGGAGTGGGGGTCTTGGAGCCGGCAGATGTGCAGTTAACATTTCTCAGCATGGAGTGGGCATGGATTGGGCACGGACACCTGGGCATGGATTGGGCATGGCTTGGACATGGGCACTTGGGCATGGCTTGGGCATGGGCACCTGGGCATGGCTCCTCTCGTTATGAAAATGCTAAAAAGTTCCTCTGATTGTAAATTAGTTTTTATGGAATCCTGAGATGTGTTGGGTGGGAGGCACCTCCAGGCCCACCCGGTGCCACCCCCTGCCATGGCAGGGGCACCTCCCACTAGCCCAGGTGGCTCCAAGCCCCGTCCAGCCTGGCCTGGGCTGGGAATGAGGGTGGTGGCACATCTCCGGAGGCTTTAAACATGTCAGCAGGACTCTAGTGAAGGATGAGGAGGGAAGGAGGGTGGTGGGAACCTGCTTCCCTGGGGCACAGAACAGGGCACGGCCAACAGAGGGAATGGGAACGTGGATTCTGCCCTGGAAATCCACCGGGAATGCCAGGAGCCTTGTCGTGCCTTCCACACTCCGTGTCCCCTTGGGAAACAGCCCATCCAGCCCTCTCCCCACGCCCAAAATACCTTGGGTTGCTGTTTTGGGCCTTTCATTTTCCTCCCAGGTCCCAGCCCCGGAGCTGATGATGTGAGCTCCGTGTGGAAAGGGTGAATAAAAGTCAAAGGAAACTCTTTTGGCACTTTGGGGAGGGACGAGGGAGCCGCATCCGTAATCCTGCCACAGTCCTTGTCACCTTATTATTAGAGCTGTGTAAATCTGGCAAGGATTTGTGTTTGCCAAATATACCCCTGGCCTAGATTTGGGATTATATTTGGAATTCGGGCCAGTTTTCACGCCTGTGCAGTTGGGGAATTTTTGCCAGTTCGAAGCGTAACAACAGGAAAGAGGATAATGAAGGACAGAGGAGTCAGGAAAGGAGAAAACTAAGAGTGGAAGTGACTGGGCCCAAAGGACAAAGGAATGCGGAGCACATTCCCGCTTTTCCACTTGCTCCTTCCTTACCATAGCCTTAGTTTTCCATTTCAGGCCTCCTTGGTGCTCACCCTGAAGAGCTACAGAAGTCCAGCCACTCTTGGCCACAGGAAGGTCCTGCGGGGGCAGGAGGGGTGGATTTTCCTCAGGCACGGCTGTCAAGCTGTGACTTCCCAAGGGCAGCAGGAGAATCCCAGGCAGGCCTGGAATCAATCCCACAGGGATCCCACAGAGCCCAGTCCGTGCTGGGGTTCCTCAGGGATCATTATCCAGCTCCACGGGATGGGTGGAGCGGGAGGTTGCAGGAGCTGGGTCCTCCTCTGGTGGTTCATTGATTCCTGACTTGGAGAGCTTTGGATGTGGCATGGGAATCATTTGGGAATAGGAACCTGGAGAACACCCTCCCTTAGAGACAGGGATCATGGAATCATGGAATGGCTCGGGATAGAAGGCCTGCCCACCCTCCCAGCCAGCATCCCTTCCCAATAGCCCATCTAAACCAGTGGAAA
The DNA here is from genome assembly GCA_035222235.1 of Margarornis squamiger. NCBI lineage: Eukaryota > Metazoa > Chordata > Aves > Passeriformes > Furnariidae > Margarornis > Margarornis squamiger. The sequence goes on along the minus strand of JAWWTY010021951.1, from coordinate 4,009 downwards.
GCCATTCCCTGTGTTCTGCCCCTCCAGGCCTTGTCCCCAGTCCCTCTCCAGCTCTCCTGGAGCCCCTTTAGGCCCTGCAAGGGGCTCTCAGTTCTCCCTGGAGCCTTCTCTAGGTGAACATTCCCAGCTCTCCCAGCCTGACTCCAGCCCTGGAGCATCTCCATGACCAGCTTGGACAGGGCCTGGAGCCCCCTGGTCCATGGAAGGTGTCCCTGCCCATGGCAAGGGTTGGAACTGGATCATCCTTAAATCCCTTCCAACCCAAACCATTCTGGGATTCGATGTTAACGTTGGACACCACAGAGAGGTGGTGCCTGGTCCATTAAAAATATTTTCTTTGGATATCTCAGCGTGTGGTTTCACCCCTCTGGGCTTCTCCCTTCGGAGGCATGTGGAAAACCACTGCGTTTTCCCAGCTTTTGGAGAACATCTGGACCATGAGCCTCCCTGCCCTCCTCCAACAGTCGCATTTAAGGGGTGGAAAAGCTGCCCCAGCCTCCAACCTGCAACCTTGGACACTCCTCCCCAGCTTTGGCAGGATGCTCCACTGGAAAAGGGATGTCCAGGAGTGAAGGAGAGAATTCCATCCCCGGGAAGCTGAGGCAGAAGGGGTGGGAAGCCGAGCAGAGGAGACCCCATCCCTGTGATTATGTGGGAAGGGGGAGGGAGGAGGTGGAGTGTGAGGGGGCGCCTTTGATGTGGAGCTGAACGGGCTCAGCTTTGGGAAATTTCATGTGAAAGGACGTGTTCACATCTGCTTTTTGTGCTGCCCTCCCTTTGGAGCCAAAACGGGGGGGATTTGTCCGTGCAAACGGTTGGGGAAGGCGACAGAGCCCCTTCCCAGGAAAAGCAGGTGATTAATAATTAGTGGCTTTGGAGAACGGGCCGTTTGCAGCTCCAGTGCCTTCACGTCTTCCTTGGATCCTTTCAGAAATGCCATTTTTCTTTATATTATTAATGCAGCAGCTGTTGCAGTTCAGGCAAGTTCCAAAGAACTGGGAGATTCTGGAGGGGGGGGTGAAGGGTTTGATCCGAGCTGGGGAGCTTTAATTTGGCTTCCCGGAGCTCCTGGGTGGGGAGCAGGTATCCCCAATCCCATCGGGGTGTGGGTGCATCCCCCCAGGTCACCAGTGGGCCTTTGATCCTCCATCTCTTTATTCCTTGTGCTTCCAAAGGGCTTTGTCCCAGCTGGTTCCCCAAACCCATCTCCCTGCTCTCCCAGCTGAGGCAGCCACGGTTGGCTGGGATTTCTGCGGCTCTTCCCGGGCTCTGGTGGCAGGTGGGAGCCAGGCAGGTCACACTCGGCGTGTGCTCCGTGCCTTGGGGTCATTCTCCGTCCACGTGGAAGGGGACAAGGGGCCACCTTCCCCACTGTTTCTCCTCCACAGAACAGGTCCCCCTTCGTGGGGCTCAGGAAAGAGGGGAAGGGATGAGGGGTTTGGGATCGTGGTCCCTCCTCGGTGTCCATCCACGTGGTCAGGGTGACGGGAGGCTCCGGGCGCTGGAACCCTCGGGAATGTCTTGGAGTGTGGGCTGGGGGGGTCCCGGTGTCCGTGGGCACCACGAGGTCTGGGCTCATCCTTGGGGGCTCACCTGGAGCAGAGAAGGCTCCAGAGGGACCTAAAGCCCCTTCCAGCGCCTGGAGGGGCTCCAGGAGAGCTGCAGAGGGACTGGGGACAAGGCCTGGAGGGGCAGGACACAGGGAATGGTTTAGCTGGGCTGTTGGGAAGGGATTGCTGGCCGGGAGGGCGGGCAGAGAAGCTGCCCGTGTGCCCGTGGCAGGGGGCGGCACTGGGTGATGCCCCCCGTGCCGGCCGCCCCACGCGCGGGTGGCCGTGCCGCGGGGCGCGGGGGGTCAGCGCTGCGGGCCGTGCGGCTGAGTGTGACAGGCTGTGAAATGGGGCGTCGCTGCGCGGCTGCGCCGCACCTGGGCCCTTCAGCTGTGATTGATCGGCCCGCTCATGTGGAATGGGCCCATCTGCTCCGCTCGGCTCCTGCTCGGGCTCCTGCTCGGGCTCCGGCTCCTGCTCGGGCTCGGGCTCGGGCTCCTGCTCGGGCTCCGGCTCCGGCTCCTGCTCGGGCTCCGGCTCGGGCTCCGGCTCCTGCTCCGCCCCACGCGTGCCGCGCAGCTCAGCACCGCAGCAGCGCCCGCCCCGCGTGGGGCACATCGCGCCCATCCCGGCCCGGACACTGCCTGTATCCCGCCTGGGTCCTATCCCAGACACTGCCCTCCCCGCACATCCCGTGTGGGTCCTGTCCCGGCTTCTGCCCTCCCCGCACATCCCGCGTGGGTCCTATCCCAGACACTGCCCTCCCTGCACATCCCGCGTGGGTCCTATCCCAGACACTGCCCTCCCCGCACAGCCCGTGTGGGTCCTATCCCAGACACTGCCCTCCCCGCACAGCCCGCGTGGGTCCTATCCCGGCTTCTGCCCTCCCCCCGTGCATCCCGCGTGGATCTCATCCCAAACGCGCATCCCACGTGGATCCTAACCCATCTTCTGCCCACTCTGCGCATTCCACGTGGATCTCATCCCGGCCGCGCATCCCGCGTGGGTCCTATCCCGGCTTCTGCCCTCCCCCCGTGCATCCTGCGTGGGTCTTATCCCGGGCACTGCCCGCCCCGTGCACCCCGCGTGAATCCCATCCCGGCCGCGCATCCCGCGTGGCTCCCATCCCAGACACTGCTCTCCTGCGGGGATCTTATCCTGACTGCTCATACCCTGTGGATCCTATCCCGGCTTCTGCCTCCCCCCCCGCGCATCCCGCGTGGATCTGATCCCAAATGCGCATCGCGTGTGGGTCCCATCCCAGACACTGTTCTCCCCACGCATTCCCCGTGGGTCCCATCGCGGCCGCGCATCCCGCGTGGATCCTATTCCGGCTTCCGCCCTCCCCGCGCATCCCCCGTGGATCCCATCCCGGCCGCGCATCCCCCGTGGATCCCATCCCAGCCGCGCATCCCGCGTGGGTCCCCTCCCGGCCGGTGCCCGCTGCCCCAGCGCCGCTCGCAGCCCCGGGATGGTGACTCTTACTGCGGCGAGGAGTTCTCCTGTACCCGAGCCAATACTTAATTAAAACCGCTGACATCATGGTGTTATAATTAAGCGTGGCATTAATTAAGCTGGAATAACGATTTTTTTTTCTTTTTTTTTTTTTTTTTTATTAAGAGCCGCTCCGGTTGTGGAAGCGGCACAAAAAAAAAAAAAAAAAAAAAGAAATAAAATGAAATCCCCAATAATTCGCCGTGAAACGGGGAGGAACCCGTGGCCGGGCTCCGGGTCGCCCCGGAGCGAGCCGCGAACGGGGAGCGGCCCCGAGCCGAGTGCGGGGCGGGTTCGGCTCGGCCCGCCGGGAAATTTGGGGGCGACTCTTTCCCTTTTTCCCTGGTTTTTTTTTTTCGCTTTTCCCCCAAAACTGCTGATCGGCTCCTGGCATTCTGATGGCTAATTATGCATCGGAGAGCTTCGACAGCTGCATTCATCATCATAAAATGTAATAATTAATGACATTCCAACAAAGAAAAATATGCAAATGAGAACTCATTAGCATTTTCATATTCAGCTTTGATAATGCTTTTGCTGACAAGGTTGTAATTAATGAAAATTCATGTCGCAGTCAGGAGATTGGATCGGTTTCATTCCGCTCACAATTCCCAAATGCTTGCATTATGGAAAATCGGCGGCTCTGCCAACTTTTTCAGGGAAGAGAAAAAAAAAACACACACACACACACACACACACACACACTAAAAGCACCAGATGCAAATGAAGGGGAGGGAGCCGTTAACTCCTTCCAGCCCTGGCCCCCTCCCAAAAATCCCGCGAGGAAAACAGCCCTGAGCTCCGCGCCCGGGAAAACTTTTCCCCTCTTGATTTTCCCTTCCATTCTCCCCGTGCCCGGAGAAAGTCGGAGGGATGAAGTGCTGCCTGCTCCTCCTCTCCTCTCCTCTCCTCTCCTCTCCTCTCCTCTCCTCTCCTCTCCTCTCCTCTCCTCTCCTCTCCTCTCC